>OX103973.1:30979229-31157973 GCA_944470395.2 Schistosoma turkestanicum
AGATTGCCATACCACATCAGCTCAGAGACGCAATTGCCAGTTCAAATCCCATAGTGGTAGAGATGGTAGAAGTAATAGCAGTAATGGAGAAATTAGGGTTCGAAGACATTATTCAAGGAGTATAACTCAGTGAGACAAACTTAGAAACAGAAAGTAAGAGGTGATGAGTCATTCAGAAGATTCGAATTTGAGAGAAGACAAAGAATGGATGCATCTGCGCCATTGCAAACGATTTCGAGCCATGTCATTCAAAGTATCTTACCTTCGGTTGCTATTGTCTCGCGGACCCAAACTAGGTAGTCTGCACCTACGACATGGCTCAGTCCAGTTGTCAGTGACTTCATGTATTTGTGTAATGTTTTGGTTTGGTTGCCCCTAGGTTTCTTTCAACCTACTCCTAAACTGCGACACATAGCTCGACGAGGCAGTCAGTGTTTGGACATTCGTAACATGTCCCAACTACCTGGACTGGTGATCTTTCACTACTTCATCTATTGATCTCCCATCTTAACCTAGTACCCGCATCCTAACACCAGCATTGCTCATTCGGTTATCACAAGATATACGAGCAATGCTTCAGAGACACCTATGGTCGAAGATCGCCTACGCAAGTTGGCAAAAGCCATTCGAGCCTTCTATATCCGTGCTGAGATTTCGTCCGTCGTCAGCACTGATGAGACTACCGAGATAAGTGAGGCGGTCGACACGCTCAACTACTTCACTCCTTATCACTAGTTCAGGTGCTGACGCAAGCCAATCCTGAGGCAACATTTTGCATTCAGAAGGGAAGAATCGCCTCCCCAACATAACTGCGCTGTTGCTTAGGTTGGTCAGAAGACAGCATTTTGTCAGCATCTTCACCAAACAGGATTATGCCATCGGCATATTCCAAGTCAACAAGCGAGTCTCGTGGTAGGAGATCAATTCTTGAGAAGTCGGACGGTGGAAGTGTCGTATATAAAAGCATGTTGGTAACAAAGTTGAACAGGAATGAGCAAAGTGGACATCCCTGACGAACACCACTCGTGGTAATCAATCCAGACGAAATTTCGCTATAGGCTCTGACCCGACTAGTATTTCTTTGGTAAACTTTTCAATGACAGACACTGCCGTAGAACCTCACGACCAATAGAGTCAAATGCCGCCTTAAGGTCCAGGAATACAGTTATTGTCGGATGCCGAAATGTGTGTCTGTGTACCAGGACCTGATGAAGAGTGAATATTTGGTCCATACATCCACGTCCAGGACGGGAACCAGCCTATTTATCTCTTCATGAGCTTTGGTTAGGCATCGAAACATTATCGAGGCTAACATTTTAGACACAATATTAGTTAGACTGATCTACTGTGACACATCGCGGTAAACAATGATACAATGCATAACACATTGTAACCTCTGTAACATGAGAAGTTTAATTACCTCATTAGTCAAATTGTAGTCCGTGCGTAATGCGTTGCTTTTAACCTCTATGTTGTTAATTCGGTTATTCCACCACATGCTAGTAATCCTGCAGAATCATTCATAACCAATTAGTTGAATTCGTAATTTTCTTCAACTTTATTAGGTCATATTTGATGAGTGTAGATAAACAGATATACTCGCATCATGTTTATCTGGCAGCTAGCCACAGCAACACAGTAGACGAGACTTGTTGAGGGCAGAAATGAAATTATACGTTTTTTTATCCGGTGTGCTTCTGTTATTTGATCACTCATTGAAGAGATGGACTTTATATTTTAATAGTGAAATGACTGAATTTATCCGTTGCTAGTTACAACCATTTGTCACAGATGAGAGACTGCAATAATTGCAGCTGCCTTAAGTTACCCTAATTCAGCATTTTAACTTCGCGTTACAAGTATGACCCGAGTTATTATTCATATGTCTTTCAAACTTGTCTATTATTAACTATCTTGCTTCTTTTTATTCGAGTATGTGCCGCTTTCTTTGCCTATCGCATGTCTGGTTTACTCTTATCTGAATATAAATGCTCAGTCATGCCTCATTACATGGAGTTGGCTCACTCGGCTTCGCTCCTATGGTACGCTTCTCGCTATCATGTCTGTCTGCATGTGAGATTACTTGAGATGAACTCATCTAGCTGAATCCATATTTGGTTTCTTATTAGCACCGTCACAGCCTAAGTATCATATACGGGAACTATAGGAGAGATTTGTTTCATAGCAGACTCGAACGTCATAAATCAAGGAGTCAGCTCACGGGCCACTAAAGTAGTGAGCACTTCTTAGAATCCAACGCAGCCACAAGCCTCTTACTGTAGGGTTTAATATCCCAGTTAGCGAAAAAGATTGAAACATAGAAATACCTATATAGGTGCATTCCTGTATCAACTAAACTGTCCGTTTTGGAACATAATAGTTGTGACCTCATACGATAAAAGACCAAATAGTGGGAGTCTTTCCCAAACGGTATATACAGCACAGCTTAGGTAACAATGCAAACGTGCCTAATTGTTTTACTTTCCTTATATTTTGAATATAATAGAACAGATTACTTGTACAGCTACTCCTTTTATTTGATTAGCGATTATAATGTCCGTTGATTATTCCTCAGAATACGATCAGTTAAAATGCAATTCCATCGCATCTACAGATAACTGTATCAAAACAAATGACAGATATTCTCCAAACTTAACAAATTCATATGAAAAAATGAAGCATCCAGGACTAACACCTTCGATAACAGCCTATCGATGGATTACATCGCAGCCAACCTTACCAAAAAGTTTATTTCATAAAATTGAATATGAAACTATAGCACAATGGTTAAGTGTTAGTACAACAGATGACTGGTTAATGCATATGCCCAAATGTTCAGTGAAAGTTTATGACGATAATTCGCTTAAAAATTGGAAAACTAACTGTCAGAAACAACCACATTTATCTGATGAAGACAGATATGCTACATTATATTCGATTAGTTATGAAGCTAAACAGTTGGATCAGCAAACTAAAAGTAGACCTACATCTGCTAATCGTCGAAATAGACCGCAACCGTCCAGGTAGACTATTTCCTGTCATTTTTTAAAAAACATTTTATTTTTACTGATCGTTAATAATTTATCTGAAAATGATGACACATTGGAAATAATCTTATCAAGAAAACATTGTACTTTGAGCGAAAGTAACTCTAAATTTGACCACAGTTGTATTATAAGGGAATGAGAAGGCTTTTAAGTTACAAAAACTATTATACTTTATAACTAAGAAATGATGATTAGAATATCATTGTGAAAGTTAGGCACGTTATTAGTGTGACCTCAAGAATCGAACCAATAAAAACATCTCTTAGCCAAACTATTCTGTTGTTTTTATTTCTCAACATTTACTGCATTTTTATTTCGTGGTCAGTTCCCCAAGTGAAATTTCAGTTGACACTGGCAATGTAGGTGTAACATTAATAACATTCCATAACTTGATAAACTACATTTTTACAATTTTATTCAATATCTTAGCTGTGATCACATTGAAAATTGGGTTGAAACTTCTAAATATGATAGCAACTACTGATTTAAAACACGATGTACGTTTTGAAAGTTAGTTATGCGCTAGATTTTAGTTTCGGTTCGTCCCTGTATTACCTTTAAACTAGACAGCAATTAGTATAACTTCCTGAAGGTTAAGTTTAATGTACTAATGATATTTTTAATTCCATTTTATACTTTAAGTAATATACTTCCAAAATATTCATATATCACCATGTTAATAATCATTTATGGCATTATTTTTTTCTGCATTTAGACTCTTTCTTAATTTCCGTTTACACAAATTACCTAAAAACCAAGAAAAGGATACATGAAGATAGACCATAGTATTTAATGTTCATGTAACTTAATTTTTTAGTAATTTACTTGTCATTTCGCATGCATAAATTAAGAATTTTTGCCATCAATATGAGTTACCACTATGTCATAGCTAATATTTAATAGTTTAATAAACCATAAAGTATATTATTATTAAACGTGCAGTATATGGAGTTACAGTAAATTTTCCCTTTAAACACTAACTCACATTCACCATGCAAGTATGCATGTTTTGCGAGGATTATTTGATTATGTATGTACTTCTCAGTTCCATTTGAATCTGTTTTAAGAATATATGACTTCCATTGTTCATAATTTATATCTTCTGACTTCATTCCTATCCAAATCGATTTGTGACTACGTTACTCGATTACTATTCAGTTTCTGTATTTCGCAATTACTTTAAAAAAGCTCATAAACCCCCGACCTATGGGTTGTAATCAATAATAACATTAGTAAATGAAAGTTATATTTAATGATTACTTGAATTTTGCCCGAAATTATTTGCTAGAAAAGTAATTATTGGTCCAATAACCATTAAAAATCTAAATGTTACTGGCTATGATCTGGTATTATGATAAGGTGACAATGCACACTCCTACTCCACTAGGAGTTAAATGTGTATATACATAAATCATGCGTAGACAAACTAATGTAGATGGAAAACTTCGCCAGGTAAATAATTCATTCATGCACAATACCTTGATCACAGTTGCATTTACCATCCGCAGTGTAACTCTAATACAAAAAGTAATCTGAGTGGGACCGTTCGCATTACCAATGCTAAGTTAATTTTTCAAATGATTTTAAAACTCGTTCATAGTGCTAACTGTTTTTAAATGAATAATGGGAACCAAACTAGTCTAGAGTTAGAAACGTACATACACACTAAAGTATATTTATTCCTATCATTACTAACTCTATACCACGCTATTAATTATGATCACGAGGTAATAATTTGATGGTCAGTTTTGTACACAAAAGTTCTTGGTGCACTGAATCATTGTTTAAATTCATCCAACCACATGATCGATCGTTTCCAAATTTTAATTCACTCGTTAATTTTTCTCCAATCCAACTATTCTTTCTCACCGGTTATTTTTATCACGAGAAAAATCAATATCATTTCGGTTGAACTTCTGTTAGAGCGATGTTTTCAGTATGAACGCTGTTTGTAGGATCTCAATAAATTTTTATGATTATTTGAGTTAATTAAAGATACCCAGTTAAATATTCTTAATCACGTTATCGATACATAATCAATAAGCCTAATGCATTTTGATTGAGTATACTGCGTTCACTTCGAAAAGTTTAATTTACTAAACTGATGTTTTTACAGTGAAAAAAAGTAAAGGAAGTTTCTTCTACGATATTAAAATTAGGGTTGCAAATTAAAATCACAGTGCACGAGCATATCACAGCCATTATAAACTGATGAAAACTATATGTCTGACAGTCTGGAGCGTCAAAACAATAAGCATTATGAACATGTCTCATACAGCAAACATCGCACAATATATGTCATATAGGAAAACATTAAGCATAATGAAATCTATACAGTTCAAATTTAAGTGGTTTGGACCATCTCAGTGATGGTATTTCTGATTGAAATTTGTTCAATTTTGGTTAGCGTGTGGGCATCCTGCGCGGGTTGCCCCAGTAATGCCATTAAGATAAAAGCAATATAGAATAGACAAAATCAAATCTCATACTGATTTCATGAACGGCTATCTGGAACTAAAGCTAACCAAATAATGCGATAGGAATGGAAAAAAAAGGCAATGAATTCAAGTTTTTGAGTGAACACCAACTCCATAGTATAGGTACATCCAACTGACGATTCCTAAATAGGAAGATACGCACATCTTGATCACACTGCTAGCGATATTTCATCAAAACTGTGTCGAAATTCGCATAATTTTCGCATGTGCTTGTCTGTCAGATTGTAGAGAGATGGCCTATTTGATAATTATCAATAAAAGTGAACACCCATAAAAGGAATTAGGATTCTAGACTAAACAGGCTTGCTCTGTTCAACGACCCCAATTCGCACTATGCAGTAAGCATTTCGGGGCCTTTTTAGGATCGCTTTTTGTGACTAATGAGCATGAACTAAAATCAAAACTTGTGTCTATTTTGAGAAAACTTCATAGATGTCACTCATAACATACCATCAAATACCATAATGATTAGCACGACGCACGACGAATTTTGTCATGATGTTACAAATTAATACGTTATGCAAACCGGTTCTGTTCAAATCGAGCTGTGTCACTACCAATCATCAAATAGTAGTAGTAACATTATCCAGTGTTAGATTCATGAAACTACCTCTAAGAGTTTAATGTATATGGCTTTGTTCGCTTAAAAACATCAAAAATTTACAAATCGCAATGTATGCTGTTGTGATATGAATACACTTAGTATGTATAATATTGCTGATTTTTCAAAAAAATACTTTGATAGATAACAATATATGAGTTACTTCTCGGTTTCATCGATTTCAATACTATTTACTCATAAATTCTCAAATGATCAACGCGAAGGCTAGATTGAATAGACTGAATTACTCGATATACGATTAACGAGATCAACGAACCCGCTAAAGATGAGATTGCATCACAATTTTAAAAGTTAGAATTTTTCCTTTTCCGATACAACGCAATCAATAATCAGTATGTATCGGCAAATGTGCATTTTAAGATTTCCTAGATAATGGAGGTCATTAGTTAACACATTCTTCGCAAAGTGGATTGTAACTAGCAGCGAAATCTGTGACATACATTTCGTTATATTTGCGAATTAAGTTTATTCAAACACCTATCCAGCACTAGCCTCAAAAATACGTTACTAAACAATGATTTCGTGAGTTTTCGGCATACTTCAACATTTGTGATATGGTAACCCGATGGAGTTAGATAAATAATGACATGAATTAAAACAACCAGTTGCATAAGCCAGTTAGGTTTTGGTTATATCTTGTCCATAGGTTGAATGTCATTTATCTACTCCCTCGAAGATTGGAGAGAGTAGCTTGTTTCCATTCTCCCGCCGTTGGTATGACCCCAGTGAATGGCTTAAAAGGTAATACACCGGTGAACTGAGGACTTTCGCACATTGATTCATGGTTATAGGACTGTTATCATATCCTGGGCGCAGAGACTGGAGTTTTCTCAGTACTAATCTGAGAGTAAGTCGAAGATTCTATAGGTCACTGGTTGACACTAGAGTTGGGTAGTGCTTGAGTTTGAGTACCTGGTCCAATCGGTCGATGAAGTTGACGTTAAAGATTTCAGTCCTTTCAAAGTTGGTAGAAGCTTTTCCATTTGAACCTTTGACAGTACAAACAGCCTAATTCGTAGGTTTTACTTTTAATCATGAAACTCAAGAAATAATTAGGATTGTCTGCATTTTGGTTGCTTGCTTCGTCTAGAGGTGTTTCGTATCGCTATGAAATTCGGAATAGATTTTCCGTTAAAGACTGCACAAAACACCCTTGAAGTGGTGTGGCATAATTTCTTCAGAATCATGCCCATTAAAACGGATTTCACTTACTGATCGTACAGATTGAAGAGAGATATGTTGGTGAGTTACGAGGTACGTAAAGTCGTAAATAACACCGATGTTAATCACTTAACATTGATTAAGAACTTGACGGCTTCCTAATTAATAATTACACACAAAATATTTTTTCAGACATTGTTGTGACTGCTAAGCGTGATAAGTCTCATTGTAAGCTAAAAAAAACAAGTACTCAAACGATCTACAGCCAACTGCTTGTAACAGCTTTAACCAAGCACAAACTAAATATTTTTCAGTGGTAACCAAGGTTTATTCAAGCCCATGTAAATGTTAATCAATGCGTCACAATAAAGTGTTTAGGTAGTTCAGATACATAATGTAAACAGTAACCTAGGCATCACTCGGACCAATAATATGATTTTTTTACACATCAGCATACAGTAACCAAATAAACTCCATCACTCGTGAGGGTTATTTCCAGAATCTCAGAGAATAGGACTCAAAAACTGCTTAAGAACTCATTTGTAGAGACTGCATCATATCTCTTTTTCGTAAAAGAAGAATAACTGACTTGAACTGTCCGAAGAGCAACCCAAGAGGTACTAGTACCACATAATAAACTCTACTCAGACCAACTCGAATTAAATGATTGTGATCCTGATCTATCATGACAGTTTTCTCAAACCTCATAGTTTGCAGGTGCGTTTCAGCAAAAAATAACATCTAAAAAGACATCCATTTAGCATGTGGTTCCACAGGAATCATAGAAAAATATATAGTCACTGAAAAGGATTGGTCGATGCTTGATTTCCCTAAGACTCTAATTCGACCTGATTTGTTTTTCTTATTCAGCTTCTAGGAAAAATATAATCCCAGTCATAAAAATGCGCATACAGCAGAACGCTCTCACTGCTATGGCCCAGATCGCGAGAAAAAACGATTCGCTGGGTCTCCCTGATAGTTTAAAAGGGCAGACAGGTTATGTGCTATTTGTGTTAATTATGGTTTGTATATAAATATATTAATGATACTACTGAAGCCAGCAATGCTACTACATAGAGACTGAAATTGGCGAAATTTACCAACGCGGTATGAGACAATTTTGATAGGGCGTGTTGTAGTCTCAGAAACAGAACATGAAAAGTTCTAAATTAGTGATTTTCGTTACTGGAGTTATGGATGCTAATTTTATCGCTTTCCTACGACCGCTAGAAAATAATAACCTAGTTTTATTACTCAGATTCGGTGACCGTAAAAGTGTATGACCAAGCCTAAACTTACTGGAATCTATGGCCTGAAAAAACTCCGAAGATCAAAATATTTATCGCACAGACGGAGTGTTTAAGTAAAATTAACACATCAACGAGAGTTTTCACGACTGACTGCAAGAAATTTTAGCCCACTACTGTTCTCTTTAATAATATTATTTCCTCATATAAAACCATCAGTTCTTTCATATGGAACTGTAACCTATGCAAGGCGTTGATGCTCATTTTCGATCACGTTATGAAGGTTTGGTATCATGTTATTCAGGATCGGAATGAGCCTAGGAAACTTATATATCTGCGGAAAAATGATTTAGCTGTTATAATACCATCAGTTTTCTTCGAACTCCACAACGGTAATTTACAAATAACACACCAACACTTGTCGGAAGAAGATAAATTGTAGAGAATATGATATTTGTGGTAGCAAAAGCAGTAAAAACGAGTCGGTACATTTCTGTATCCACTGTAATAAGCTGTGACTTTCAAGCACATAGAAAATTGGTGGAGTAAGAGCAGTCACGACCAATCAGAAGGAAGCAAACATCATGGAGGAAATCGAATCTGAAGATTTCCGTGAGCGATCGTCGTTTGTGAAACGACTACGTTATTGGTAATAAAACTCTATTATTATGATCACCTTAGCAGAATGGCTACTAATTCATTTCTAATAAATATTCCAAAAACGTTCTCTCACAAAAATGGAGGGACGTATAGTATAGATGAAAAATGGCTACCCTTGAAACAAGAACATCCACTGCACATAATGAAACAATATGTTAACAAGACGTCAGTGATATATTTTTGGCTGACAATGATGAAACGTGAGTCAATATTCTGGGGCTCCACAATGGTAACAGAACAAGACAAGGTTCGTGGTCCTAACAACGCCCGATCTCCACTTAAACATTTGCCACACGATAATCACCATAGCGCTGATGAGGCAGTTTTCCACCATTAAACCAGTCCAGAAATCAAGTAAATTGACAAGTTATAGTAGTTGTACTGAACGTAACTTATGAGCTAGCAATTCTCGAATCTATCTAATGCATGCTCCAGCGGTCACGAATGGATAAACACTCAAGTTGGAAGAAACCAGCATATAAATCTGGTGGTATTATATTATTATTATTATTCAAGTAAAGCGGTTAGGGATTTACAATTCAAACATGATTGTATAAAAATATGACACTATCTTACTCATGAAATTCGTTTTTGAGCAGGTGAAACATGGTTGGGCAATTTACGTGTTGCAACAAGTTTGGCTCTATCGAAGTGCAGACATATTCATGATGTAAGTTTATTCATGTTCACCAGAGTCTTCAATAACGTCATCCACATTCATCTTAAAGAGGAATTGAGAATATCTGGAATCAGCTCCAAAGAAAGGAATCGGAATTAGCGCAGTCACAGTAAATAAAGACGACATATTTAACGTCCTTAGAAATACTGGATTGATGGAGTATCACAGAAAACATACAGAGGGATTTTCCATGTTATTACCGAATGTAAACTACCTACTTGAGATTGTTAACTTATCTGTACGTTCCCTACAGATGAAAAAAATAACTGACCATACACAATATTAATGAAAATATCACCAGCGTTTTACAGTTAGTCACGATAAACTTATGGCCATAAAAATCATGTACTAAAAATTCATTTGGATAAATAGTGAAATGTTTTCTGTAGCTGATTCAATATAAGAACTTTCCAGTCATAGTAAGCAACTAGTTAAGTTTACGAACCTTGTGGATACTTTGATTGGTAGACAAGAACTTAAATGGAGGACGTTTTTACAATATAATACTGCTCACAAGATTTAACGTAATATATATGCAACTGAAGTGGAAATCCTTCGTTGAAAACAGTCAACGTTTATACAATGTTGGGTTCAGTGGGTATGGAATAAAATGGGAAAACACCCTACTGGTTAAAAACCAAACAATGAAACTGATATTATCATATTCTGTCTACTCTTAACATTTAATAGTACTCCGGAATGAAGTTGTTAGTATGTGAGGATGATATTCATCCAGTTTTTGTATAAATAAAGAGGCCAAATCAAACAATACGCAAACGACTTATCTGAGGATAATCAGTTTAATTTATTTACTACAGGTGGGTCATAGTGTTAAGGCGAATTTCGAAGCAGAAAATGTGAACTACTCAACTACTTGCATTCCTCAGATATTTATACCGATAACATTGTTGTAAATGATATCAACAATATTTGCAAGAAATCACGGTCAATTGACTGTTGTTATTCCTGTCGACTGCAGTGTTGAAACATAAAATCGAAAGCCTATTCGAAAGGATTAAATTTACTGACTAAAATCGATTTCTGTAGCTATATCACTTACAATTTTAACCGTTGGTCTGTGGTTAGCAGTAAAAACAAAGACTTATGCTTTGTTTTGTGTGAGACACATCAGTTGAGCGTGCCCATATATTAACATAGATGTTCACCTATCGTTACAAAGCGAACGAGTTATTCACCCAGTTTAGATAGATGTTAACTGGATTAATGAGTATACATTTATGAGTAAGATTCATAATTTTCCAATCTGATTAGTTCAAACTAGGACAAAACGTACATTTTTTGTATCTGTTGCTAATTACAATTCAAATATATCATGACACGTAACTAAAACTTAACAAGATGAAAATTTGCCAACAGAGAATGGTCAATGACAGCCGTTAATGTCAACAACGAGAAAGTTTATGATCTTATATATCATTCCAATTATTTACAAACACCCACTTAAAATCTTCATCCCGAATTCATGATTATTTTATTTTTAGAGTTACTGTTCTCTTACAGACAATTTGGCTCTTAATTTACGAATACATTAATAACTGAAAATTACTAGGCTATATGTGTAACAGGAGAAAACAAGGAAACACAACGAATTTATCGCATTCTGCAAATACTGTAGGATTTCCCTTATTTAGAATTGACGGATGATAATATAATAAGAATTTAGTAACTCAAAGACAGGCACAGAATTTATGACTTAAATTCCTCTTAAAACTAACGGTTATCTAGCAAAACTACTTATGTAACAGAATATCTGCATGAACAGTGAATACGTCTTCTATGTGCGTTAAGATTTATACAGTTATTCAGCCTGATCTTACACGAACACTAAGAAACGCATTTTTGAATATCACCTATACAAATCCGAATTCGAAAGAGTACTTTGAAAATTATCTACTTATGTTTCAGCCTTTCTCTAACATGTGTAGCCAATAGTTAACCACAAAAATCTTCGTACGTTATTTAGTTCTCAGGGTATCTACTAAGCAAAAATACAGTTTGCATGGCAATTTAAATGTTTATATTGTTTGGATTTGTGTATTTGAAAAAAAACACCATAACAATGTTACTTACGGTGAGAAACGGTTGTAAAATTAAATATATTACATAGAAAACCTAAATTGATAACCAGAAGCTAACTATATTCTTTTGTGACCAAGAGCAGCTTTAGTATTCAGCTGAACTTCCATAGTGATAAACGTTTTTCACTCCATAGTCCTCCATATAATACCAACCAAAATTAACCGCATCTTTTTTAATTTCTCTTCGACCAGTATTACACAACACTTTATATGACCATATTAATAATTAAATGAACACAATATTGACTGATCTTTGAATTTTTAAATACACAGAACTAATAAAACACAAAGCGATTTCCTACATTTGTTCAAGTCCCTGATTGGTTACTACTCTTAGATTTTGGATTTTGTCGCCGTTCCGACTGTTCAAATTGTAATTCCTCATCAATGCGTTCCTTCGCTCGAAATACCTGAATAATGGTAATAGCACATAAAAAATATTAAACTATCCAGAGATTAAATTGATAAGAATATGGTTTCTAAAACCTAAAGACAAAACTACATGAAATGTATTGATATGATGCTTTTATCCACCAAATCGTTTAAAGTAGTGTACTGGTGAATACCAAAAGTGTATATAGATATCGTCAATGTTTATCAGCTGAATATTTGAAATGTACGGTTACTTAAAACGACAATGATATATATATATATATATATATATATATATATATATACGCCTGAGTGCTAAGACATTCCCAAGGAAATAGCTAATATCTAAGATTTACTATGTTATAGGAAACTTTTGTCCAGCAATCTTCAATGGACTATCGAAATAAAAGTTTGTATTAGAAGTTAGTTGTAAAATGTAAAGCTGAATACCTTTGACTGTAGGTAGAATGATCCACCTTTATCTTTACTGTTGGAGGAAAAGAGGTGTTCATAGTGTTTATTTAGAGTATTTGTATCGTGAATATCTTTGACGTTCAATATTTGTTTTGCTTCTTCTAATGAGATTCCGGCATTCTGGACGTAAGTATTTTGCCCAGGACCACTGGACCCAGTACTTCGACGGGCGTCAGCGACCCTTTGACTGGCGACATACTCTTCTTTGACAGCCTGGACGAATGCTCGGCCAAAAACTTGAGCACCGGATACAATCAACTTAACCAAATACTTAGCCTAAATGTAAGCGAAACATTATAGCATCATAGAACCATTAGATTACGAAGTGAAATATCCGAGACTTTGGTTATGAAGAAATAAATAAATTGTTGCAACACAGCGTAGGGAAACCCCACTAAGTGATTTGTGATTTCATGAATTCGGTAGCGACTAGTTTATTCTATTGATAGCATTATTAATAACTGGTTGCTCCGTTAGTGAGTTGGCAGAATTACGAGTTTTGACTAATTTAAAATGGGTGGTGCGTTTGGTTATTCAATGCAAACATAAACAACATTTGTTTGACTACTCTAACGAATCATCTACGGCCATATAGTAGGAAAGTTGTACAGCACTTTTAAATAAAGAATCGCAATTAATATAAGATGTTTAGAATAAACACCTGGTTGAACATTCCTCATTACAGAACAAACAGGAATTAGTTCGAGGGATTGACTTCAAACCCCAAGAAATTCTGATAGCAAACAAACCACAACGCTATCACTGTTACGCTTAAAAGCACCAGAAATGTCTACGAAGACAAGTCGATTGATCGCACAGCCAATCACAAGATTACAAAGTTGTTGATGCAACTCCTATAGTGACCACGACTCAAAAGCTAGTTCACAAGCGTAATTGCAACATATTATCAGGACTAGAGATCGCTATCCTTAAATTTGAATTTTTACCAGGTCATCGTCCTCCGAAAATTAGCATTTACGTTTTTCGTTTAAAACATAGACAAGTTAAAACACAAACGACTCTCTAACTTCTACAGCAGATTTTGTCATTCGCATTTGTTCACTGCCAATCAAGCCCACTGTCTGCCAATTTCCCTAAAGACAGATGCATTACAAAACATTTTACTTATTTACAAATATTCCTTCAATTATTGTCAACTTCACGTCTGTAGTGGGTTTAACACTGAATGCTGCGGCCAAAGGGACAAAAATGTGAATGCAGCCTGAGTAGGTGATAAAGCATTATGATGATAGTTTACTAATGTCAAGTAAGTGTCAATTGCTGTCCTCGAATCTATCAACTTTGGGAACAATTTTGATCGATTTCAGGGGTGATCTCGTACACTTTGGAAATTTCGAGGAAGTAAGCCTATTTTCTTATAGCTTACACCTAAGTGAATGATTCTAAAATGGCTTCGAATGAATTTACGAATAGACTTATAACCATGTAAATTTAAAGAACTATAATAATAAGACCTGTAACTTTACGCTCGTAAGTACTGTCCGCGCTTTCCCAGAAAGTGCGAAAACTATATGACTAGTCGAAGCTAGCAACTGAGGATGCTGGCTGAAATGACGCTAGGTCATCTTACAAAACAGAGAACATCTTGAAGCGACCTTATCTAACGCCCTATTCCGAATATTTTAGTATCTTTGCAGATACAGGCGGTACAGAACCACTGCAGAAACACGTGATCAAGGCTTAACTAACAAGTCAAGTTTATCGATATAAATAATGGGCAAAAGTCTAAGTGGCTGGAAATAAACCATTGCGTGGGATATATCAACAAATAAACAGAATTGCTTCAATGTGAAGTGATATGCTGGAAATTCGAATCCAAAAATGATCAAAATGTGCAAATTGAAACAGGAATCGAATAAAAGTTAGTTCGCAAAGCAGACGATTGCAGACTGACCATCAGACCACAAATAACTGCGAAATACGTCGTAACGTGCAAAATGAAAATCCCACACCACACATCCAATATCCAATATGTTTTTCAATTGCTAGCATAAACCAGTTGATTTCTTTGCGCTCGATTCTTGTTATTCCGATAGTGTTCCAGGTGTTTGGTAGTTTCCAATGAATGAAGGTCTAGACACTCAACTGTCTAGTTCTAGTCAGTTGGCAGTGGTTTGTGAGTTTGTATGTCCCTTGATTTGATTGGGTACCTTTGGTTCAAAGCATCAAGGTTTCTGCGTATCAGCAGTTATCACGTCACCACATCGGAGGTCATTTAGTTGCAGTGTGGAGAATAATAAGGAGAATAGTCTGATGCTAATAATATGAAGATTTCAGAACTAAGTAAATAAATAGATTATTTAGTTTATTGATTGGTAGTAAATATTATGGGAGAGGACTTAAATGTAAGCACGGGAGAGGAAACAGAGATAGTGACCAAGATAGATTAAGTTATTGATCTGGGGAGACAGAAATAATGAGAACTAGCAGGTCTCAAGACATTCATCAAGCATAGCTTGTCCACGAGATAGATGATAATCAGTATTTGAGTACGTCTTTATCGACTAACTTTTTAAAATTGTCCACTGAGGGGGCTGTGGTCTCCTCGGCTGAGACAGCATTCCTAGTTGCAACGACTCCTAATATGGAAAAGTGTGCAGGAAGCTGGGTGTTTGATCTTTCATGAGCAGTTTTTCCAGGATTACCCTTCGTTGTCTAGTGGTAATGCCTTGGTAAGATGCTCACGCTGGGATGGTTTGGCGTGCAATCATCGGATCACCACTGATTCTGTCGTAACTCAGAGAAGCCATTCCAAGTGCTGGGGTTTATCTTTGCAAGTTATGTTCTTCAATGCTTGTCTCTGAACTCGATTCAAGAGATTTACATATCTTTTAATTAGAGGGGGTGCGACGACGTTGTGAACATCAAGGTGTGGGCGCGCATATTTCCTAAACTACGTAAAGAATAATTTACGGGTGATAGCGTTAGGTTGTCTTCGCATGAAGTGAAGAGTCTCATTAGCTCTAGCTGTGTCCCTTATGTAGTTCAAACTGGTGTCTTGGCTCTCCGAGGTAAAGTGACTGAGAATCCGCTCTTAGGAGACGATAAAGTGCGGACTGCCATTGAGCGTGTCAGTCGTTTCTATAACGTTGAGTATAATGTTTATAAGGTCAGATTTCGATTGTTTAAGTTTGTTGTCGCATTTCACTGCTCGTTCCAAAATAGATGTAAGGTCCTTTGGAATCCTCGTCCCTTCTAATGGACCTCCAGAACTTTGCATCGTCTGCGTAGATCAATGCCGCTAACCGTACTCTGTTTTACAGATCATCAAAGAATATCACGAAGAGGAGTGTACTTAAGACTGTTCCCTTTAAAACTCCCGATGTTGAGACTCGCCAACTAGCGTGCATTCTATTTACCATGTTGTGAATTTTTTTATTCTCAAATTAGTTTCTTACCTAATATAGGAGTGAGTCGGTGAGGCTCATTTTCTCAAACTTCCGAATTAGGAGTGCTTGAGATACTGTTTCGAAGGCTTTTGCAAAGTCAAGGAATCTGATACGCGCCGGTATATTTCGGTCCCAGTAGGTCGTCCAGCTGTCCCATGCTATGAGACGATTAGATGCTCACCACCTACTTTTCCAAAACCCATGTTCAGCTTCATGGAGTATTCTGTTCTTATCCAGGTACTCCCTCATTTGCTCATTCATCAGCCCTTCCATTACCTTCGACTGTATTTGTATTAATGCAACTGGTCTGTAACAGGCTAGGCCATTCCTATCTCCTTTAAAGATTGATTAGAGAGTATCTTGTTTCGATTTAGCCATGAGTTTGTGTTATTCCATTGAATGCCCCAACAGATCACATACCGGTGAAGTGAGTTCTGCACACTACTTCAAGAATATAGGGGGGAGATTTTCACATTCTGATGACTTTCCTGGGTGCAAGAATCTAACTTTTCTTAGTAGTAAGTCTGGAGTAAATCGGATAATCCCTAAGCCATCAGCTTGCACTAGGTTTGAGTAGTACTCTGAACATTTGGATGCCCCGTTTAACTGATCGGTGAAGTTTGTGTCGAAGATCTCAGCCATCCCTAGGTTACTGAGGTCTTTCCCATTCGCAACTGTGAGGGAACGCACCCCGATTTTTAGGTTTTCTTTTAGTCATGAACCTAAACAGATGAATAGGGTTTGCCTATATTTGGACAGCTAGTTTCATCTGAATGCGTCTCCTGTCACTTCAGATTCTGGTGTTGCATTTGTTTCCCAATTTCAAGTAAGAATTACGATCGGAATCCTTCAAGCAGACCTTCCCCTTGTACCAGACTCTCCTTTCCGCCTGTAGAAATGGTTCAGTACCGCGCATAACGCATGTTCTTCTATTCCCAGGTGTGGTGTAATTAAGGTAAATTGCTAAGGACAGTATTCCGGATGATATCTCTCATTATTTGCCAATGATCATCTACTGTTAATAATAATGATAATAATAATAATTTATTCTCAAATAACAAACATGTTACAATAGACATGCCAATTTACAGGCAAGATCAAAATGTTAAGATTAGCAACATTTTTTTTTAAAACGTTATACAGTTACTGAAATATTTCACAAGATTCATTGTTTTCTTAAAGATGGAATGTACAATGCGAATAATTGGCGCAAGTTATGAAGGTTGCGTTACGACAATCATCTTATGGATCGAGAAACGATTCATGGTACAGATGGGTTTTCATATAACAAGAATTGATGCGGTAAATGTACAAAGGTCTGGTTGATATTCATCAGCTAATGATTTCACATGTTCTTGGGTAGGGTAACCAAGTCTACTGCAAATATCCAGACTAATATATGTGGATTGGAATAAGGTTCTGAAAAAAGGAATAAAGAAAACAGGACGAGGGGCAGAACAGAAAATATTCATGTTCAAAGCCGAACAATGGCTTTGCAAATACGTTTACGGATAAAACAAAGGTATGTTTACCCAAACATTTTTAATAACAGAACACTTTACACCTGCGCTTATGTACGTTAATGAAGACAATTCAGTAAAGAGATAACTAATGAGGAGTTAGTCGAAAGAATCGAAGAAATTCAGAAGAACCAAGTTGTTAGTAATAAAGTTGATTTACAAAATATAATAAAGAGGATCAGTGATATAATTTTTTGGTTTTATTTATTCTTTTTGTTTTTAACTCTGAGGCTCAAGAAGTTATGAATGAGCTCTTTTTTAGTATAGCCTCCACCATTCCCGCGGCTATGATGCATGTGTGAGGATCTCTCTCATACGCGTGTAATTTGCATTGGTATAGAAAAGATATGGTTTATTTCCGTCCTGCCAAAGTGTTTCGTTTATGACCGTGTGAAACTAGACTGTGCCATGGTCACTACTTCCTGTTGCTGCATGGACGTAAACATCCTCGATCAGGAGCCGACCATTTGTTAACAAATAATCCAGGTTTCGGTAATGCCGCCCAAGAGTCCATCTAGTGGCACTGCATAGATGCTCAGTAAGTCCATAGCTTCTAATGGCTGCACCAAGCCGCCTTTGTAACCAACCAGTGAGAGTTGTTCCATGATCGCTAAGATTTATAGATGAGGTGTTGCAATCTCTAGCTAAGCGTATTTGATCAAACCCAATGAGTGGCAGATGCAGTACTGCCTCAGTCAGTTTGTTTTTCTGCGTCTTAGTAACTGAGGGAGGTCGGTAAGTCCTTTCAATCAAGTATTTCCTGCCATTTATGTGGAAACAACACCAACATGATACTGTCACCTCAGTTAGTTGAGTATCGTATAGATGCTTCACTTTTAAATGGCTGTTTATATATAAACTACTCCACCTCTTGTTTGGTGTACCCTATCGCTTCGGAAGAGTGTCATGCCTTGCAAGCTCACTTCGTGCGGTGCGTTCAAACGGGGAGACTATTATCTTCTTGTCTTCAGCCAGGGGTCGGTGATCGAGGTCAACTATCAATTTTGTGGATTTATTGTCGCCTTTCTGTTGTGGTCTCACAGAACTAGGTCTGTGAGGCCAGTTTGGGCACGACGTGAACTACCATCCTGGTCTTCTCTTGCGTGCCTGGTGTTGTCCTGGCTGCCGCTCGTACTGACAACGGTTTGTCATGCATGATGGGGATCGGAAAGTACAGTTTTACCGATGGTCTCTGAGATGAGAGGAGTATATCTTCGGCAATTTGTGCCGAGTCCAGTATCATCCCTATAGAAGAAATTTTCCTCTTCGAGATGTTCTGGCCTTTGAAAAAGAGGCATATTTTTTCTGTGGTACTGCACATTCGGAGGTTTGCGCATGTCATCGCTCTTTATTCAAGGCGGCTCTATCTTCTAGTAGGCTACCTTCCGACACTACGACATTAAATAAATTAAGTGAATTTAATTTATCTCCCCTGTCCCTGAGTGGTAACCGTTTGTGAGTTGAGGTGTCGCCGTGGACAGGTATACTACTACCACTGGCAAGGTTGCCTCAACATTAACCCATAGTACTATTTAGGTACTGCAGAGTCACAGTGACAATGGACGCATTTACAGCAGAATTTTCAATCAGCAAAGGAGTCACTGATTTTAGCTGGCATTCAGCAGGCGATACAGTCATCCCTATGTGATTTATGTCCGATAGACTGTGTCGACCAAACCTTGGTACGGGTTTTTCTCCTATTCTTATTTTACCCACCGCTGTTTTTAGGAATAGGAGTCGGAGGAGTGATGTCTTGGTTCCTCTGTTTGAGACCTAATTTAATTCGGGTTGAGTGATCTGAACAATAAACACTACTCTGAGGAATGCTTTCCAGTGGCGGTTTGAGTTTTTTACAGCCTTGTTACTCGAAACTGGGATTTTCGACCCACTATTGACCCCGGGATTCATATCTCTAAAGGTTTTCCGCGTTGTTATAGTGTAAGATATGCTAGCAACCTTATTACTTAACATGATACCTGATAGATTTAGAGATGAAAATCGAGATATTTAAGAGAGGGGAAAATATGCGAAATAGAAGATGTGGAAAGAAGAATTTAGTAATAAGTAAATATAACTATCAAAGGAGATAACCTGCAAGTACTTCAAAATCGCAGCTTTGCCTTTACACGTCGTGGTAAACGACATCGCGCGGATCCAGTAACTTATCCACAAGTCCTGTGTTGTGTGCCCGCAGCTGATAAAACTACGAACAGAGCAGTTGATCGAGACAGTCAAACATACCTCACATTGGTTCTGAATCTGGATGATTCCGTTTGTCCGAATCCGTACTCAGATCGTCAACCAGTGAATCGAGACAGCTCTTATAGTTTCGTGAGTGATTAAATATTCCAAAATGGGGTCCAAAAACAGGTTGTTTCTTGTAAATTGAGAGGAGATAACGAGGCGATATCAATTTTGAAGCACGCGTGACTTTATTTCAGGGCAGTATTGTTTCTGGATACCTGTAGCTATCACATTGCCAGACAAGTAACTAGCTGGTTTAAGTGTGGAGAGTAATGAGCAGAGAATTCCAATGCTAGTGGCATCACTCATTGGTTAATTTTCCCTAGCGCATGAAAGTTAGTCTTACTGTTCATTCACTAGACTTCATACAAAAAGAAATCATTCATTTGATCCTAAAATACTGATGGATTAAAAAGCATGCTTGCTGAAAATGCTTTTAGGGGAAAAACTGTTCTAGCAGCACCTGATTTTTAATGTGCCATGTGCCGCAAAAAATAACCTGTTTCTAATAGGTTCTGTAACTAATGGAAAAATTCTCCAGTTAAATGAAAATTAATTTTAACTTCGACGCCATAAAATGTGAAAATAAGAGCTTGTGGTAAAATGAGTCATGACAACACTACCGCTTTTGCGGGGTTTTGATTGGTCACAAAATGCAGTACTAAGACCTTGAATATTTACACTTAATTCTAGTGTTAGGACAGTTAAATTAAGCTGATTTTGAAGAAACCATTGCCATCATTTATAATGTTTTATAATTCACTTCAATGTATTCAAACAACTCACTGATTAAAGTATTTTGTTTAAGTTGATTCCGATTATTCCTGGTAATTAGTTGTATGTTATGCTGACTAACATTCATTGTACACGTATTTGCATACACATCAAGTTCTGAACTATGGGCTCCCGTTTCTTTTTTACCAACTATCCTGTGCCACACAATTTAGCTCATGTCATACAGAAGATTTCCTGTCAACAGTGAATGTACGTCCAAAGTTCCATGGTAACATTTTTCCTATATTATCATATTTTACGTATATATTTGAGCATATCTACACAAACCATATGGGCAGTTACAAGCAACTAATGTATTTTGTATATATTTGTTTTTGTGTTCAATGAACATACTTTTTGTAGGTTTCAAGGTATTAACTAAGTTAATGCACTTAGGTTTTGTTGGTCCGCCAAGTTAGTCATGGATAAAAACGCTGTGAGACTTAGTAAGAAGCACGAGGTTTTGCTTTAAGTGCTTCAATTTTGTCAAGTCATGTCTCATAAATTTAGCTTTAGGAAAGAGATTCAGTACTGAAAACTTTGAGGCATAAGGAAAACCAAGTATTTTAACTTCTTTCTTTGAATAGATGTTAGCCAATATCTATGTATTTACAACACCTGCGTTTAGTCAATATTCTTTCTTCCACAACGTATGCTTGATGCCCCCCAATTTATACAAAACGCATATATATTCCTGAATAGAAATAGCTGATATATGTGACCTGTATCGAATCCAGGGCTATCGCAGGTCCGAAGCCCGGATAATGAGAACGGTTGAGCATGTAGTAGACGACTTCATCTAAAAAAACTAAGTTGCTAAGAAACTCTAACCAGAAAAACTAATTCAAACCATTTAAACTGTGCCCTGGGAGTTAGATCTTCTTTCAGAAGATTAATGACCTCTCATGAAGATGGTTGAGTTCTTTTGGAAGTCAATAGGTCGATACCCCTTCTTAAAATCAGATCAACCATTATTTTAGGCACACGAATGCTCCAATAATGTGGCAGACATAAAGACTGTTCCAGATTACTGCAGAGGTGAATAGATACAACCAAGAGGTGCTTGCATACAGCGATAAACATCGAATACAGGTTGGACAACTGTAACTACTTCAGCTGAGCCGCAGTTACACTCTGGCGGCTATGAAGAAGAAAGTGCCTCACACACAAGGAGTTGCACTGATGTTGTCCTAGAAGGCACACTGATGGCGTAGAATCTTGTGAACCAAGGATCATCAAACCATCCCTCAAAACAAAAGAACAGGACATTAAAAAGTAAGTCGCCCAATGATATGCACCTAACAGCGGTTACATTGAAACTAAAGAGCGATTCTACGAGAGTCTGCAGTCAATCGTCGTGAGATGCTCATCGAAGGTGGTCAACATCGCATGTACCCAATGTGGCCTTTCTTCCGGAAAATAGAAAACTCAGCGAATTCAAGATAGCCCTCAACAATAGGTTTCAGGCACACCGAAGAACAGTGAAACAGGTGAGTGGAGCACTTTAAAGAACTCTTTAATCGATCAAATCGACTGAACCCACCCAACATCGAATTAGCACCAACAGACCTCGTAACCAATTTTGGCCCATCAACAATTGAAAAGCGTCAAAGCAGTGGGACGATACAACATTCCAGCAAAGACAATGAAAGAAGACGTGGCAGCAACTGCAAAAGTACTGCACATTGTCTTCAAAATGATTTGAGATAAAGAACGAGTGCCAACAGACTGGAGAGAAGGAAACCTGATCAAAATACCAAAGAAAGGCAATCTCAGCAAGTATGCAAACCACAGCTGCATAACTCTACTTTCAATACCAGGAAATGTCTTCAAAAGGATGTTGTTTAACAGAGCAGAGGACCCGATGAGCGCTCAACGTCAAGTTCAACATGCTGCATCCCATAAGGATCTCACAAGATAAGTCTTTACCTGGAATCCTCAAGGTCGGAGGAAAAGTATAAGGCCGAGTAACGTATTAGTTCGAGAAACAGAAACAGACATGAGAAGAATGAACGAAATTTGACAGAAATGGAAAGGCAGGCCCAGGACACTATAGGTTTAAGGAATCCTGGTCGGTGGCCTATGCTCTGTCGGTGATAACGGGCGTAACTAAGTAAGTAAGGATTGTAGAATGAAGAATGATCAAAATTTTTATTAATATAGATGTATTATTCAACGACCATCAGACCAAAATCTGTATTTGCTAATAGGAAATTAGATTTATCTCCCTGGTACTACAACACTTATATTAATCAACCATAGGATATGTACATGCAGAAAACCCATATTTTTTCACGGAAACAAGCAGAAATACAAGTAAGACGAAAGTGTTTGTATGATATCGCTTTCTCTTTAAAAGGACTTCACAGCATTTACCTAGACAGCATCACAGATGCTATAAAATGGACAGAAATACTTGTGAGACAGAGGTGATACGTACGAAGAATGCATTTGCACAGGAAAAACGTGCTGTCGAGCTGAATCACGAATCTTCTACCCTTATTAACATCTTTCGAAATAAACCCTAATACTCTAAAGTGTAAGTAGGTAGAGTATTTATTAAGAACAGCAAAGTGTATGAAAACCATAAACGTATCTCATAGCTGTTTAGTGAACATTTTCGCGCTTCATTAGCAAACGAAACTCCAATCGTAAAATCACAACTGACCCTAATGCCTTGTTTTGAAGTCACCAGGGCAGATTTCAATATACAAAACATCTCTGAGGCGATTAGTACACTAAAACACTCTTACATTGGAGGACCGGCTGGTATCTCCGGTATCATGCTGAACAAATGGGAGCAATGATCTGCATGTTATACCTCTTAAACTATTTACATATTACTTTCTACATTGTTACTCTGATAAATTGTAGACTACACACATCCCCACAATTGAATCTGGGACAACAGCAAATGCTGAAAATTACGGACCTATAAACATCACCTCAGTAGTAGCTAGGGTGATGGAGAAAGTAGTAAAGGTAGCGGTAGTACAACATCTAATTATTAACAATCTCATAATGACCACACAGCAAGGGTTCTGTATGGCCAGGTCGTGCGATGTATGCCTGCTGGATTGTCTCAATGATATCACTCAAAAACAAAACGAAAGGCTTCTATTATCAGCCGTTTTCTTTGCCTGGAAGAAAGCTTCCGGTAAGGTCCCACACAAAAGGCTTCTCTTCAAACCACAGTCATTCGAAATCAGCAGCCAACTGTATTCGTAGTTCGTTTCATTCCTACATGGACGCCAACAAATGGTGAAACCCAACGATTACCTTTAATCACCAAGACCAATAAGCAGTAGAGTTATCGAGAGAAATGTATTAGGTTCATTCTTGTTTCTCATGTACGCATGTAAAACTATAAAATTTAGATCATATATATGAGCGAATGATCTCAAAATAGTGTACGTCCATAAGCCTGAAGATCTGGACGAAAATGTAGCCAGGATTCAGCGTGACAACGTATCTGCCTGATGGGAAACATGACAACTACCCTTTAACCACAACCAAAGTGGCACATGCGCATTAGTCAGCATCGCCATGAAATACCACTCTACTTACAAAAATGTAGGGTTCAGACACTAATACCAGAGTATGACCTGGGTATTCGTTACTGCAGAAGCCTAACATTTGAACAACATGTTTCTTCTGTTATCTCTCAATCTAATCTTTAAAATAACGCAAGGTTCTCGTTTGTGAAATCCGCCCAATAATGAACGACGATTCTGCTCACAGAATCAACACATATACTCTACTAACGGCAAGACGCAAAATGTCGCTCCGTTTTAATTTCTTTGTAACAAGATTAGGTTTATTGCTGAACAGATTTCAAATTTTTAGCTGCATCTGTGTAAATGGATTTCTACCGTAGTGGTTCAAATGGTTTCCAATAAGTGCAATCCGAACGCGTATCTCCCAATTCAAAGTACAGAAAACACAACAATTCTAGGAGAAAACGGTCTGGAATTGATGCACCTTCCAGGTTACAATTACTCCGAAGAGTATCCAAAACAAAGATGAATAAGTGACGTTAAGTCCGACCGCCACTGTATCAATCCAAATATGGCTGTAGCCATATTAAACATCAAATTTAAACAGCATATATACAGTTCAGAAGCAAACACAAAAACTTCAATATAAGTACAAAATATAGAAATAATAACAATATACAATGATAAATTCTCAAATTGGAATCAAATAAAATACAAAAAATGTCAACAGAAAAAGTCCGTCATGTCATAACAAAAATATGTAAACATGGAGGGATTTTCCAAAAAACAAAACATTCAAAAAGGATTCTACAATCTGTGACACAATCACCAGGTTCAAGAAACTTGTAATTCTGTCGTTAGACTCTAAGGAGGTTTATCGAATATTCCCTGAACTCCAGCCAAATCCCGAGAAATTCTTTTATGGTCCACCAAATATTTAGATTAACCTTAGAAACTAATAACAGACTATGAATATATTGCACCCGCATTACCATCCATATAGGTATCATAAAGTGATAGACGAACCCTTTACTCCCAATGACAGCAGTAGGTCACACCTTCGAAATGCTACACGTAACATTTGGAGTCTTCTTATAACTTAAATCCGCATCGTTACCTTCTCATCTTTCACACCAGTTTTAATTTAATTTCTAGTAGACAGATAAATTAAAAGTTTTTTAGGCACAGCTCAAATACTATCGATCACAAGGAATTCGGATTTATTGTATCACTATATAGAAAAAGTTCACTTCAACGAACTTTTCTTTCGGAGACAGTATGAAGAATGCACGCGCCTTGCTCAGTCCAAATTCAAAATATAAATCCTGGGTAAGAACGGTTCTATTATTAAAAAAAGGAATACAGACAATTACCTAAACAACAAAATTAACAGAATGAGTTTCCAATTCTGAAAGAATGCATCCTTCCAGTCAAGAATACAAAATTACCGCAAAGGTATCAAATCCGATATGGCCGCAGTCATATTAAGTACCAATTTACACAACAACTTTACAGTTCAGAAGGAAACATAAAAACTCAAGTACAGAAAATAGGAAATATAACAAAATACAAATATTAATATCCCGAATCGGGACTAACACAGTACCAAAATACTGCGCAGAAAGAGTTAGCAAGATCATAACACTAAAATATATATGGAGGGATTTTCTCAAAACCGAAGCCTTCAAAATGGATTCCACACACTATGAATTTCTTCTTGTTCATAGATTGAGATTTTAGTGAATTTTTCTTTCTCCAATTAATTAACATGCAAACACCCTGTTTTCTTACCTATTTATTGTTTTATTCATGAATTTTAACATTATTTTCCCTCTTTTGTTTCGTCAGTTGCCTCTCCTTTCTATCTCCAGTCTACCTATTTACTGACCAAGTCTTACAATGTGCACCAATAGTTAACTAAACAGCAGTGTGATATACTACGTGTATATTTAGTCCAACATACAGAAGTCAAAATTGTCTGGTTCGCTTGTAACTTGGGGCTAGTAGAGAAGGTGTAATCCAACAAGGAATACAAAAAATAGAGTGTAGACTAAAAAACGTAAGTCAGCCTAACATTACAAAAGGAAGGATGGTGGTGCATCTGACCAGTGTTCATGACGAGGGCCGGACACGTTGTTTTCTTACGGCTCCTTACGTCAGAGCAGGATTATATTGAAGTTATATTGAAGTCAAGCATGTCTACGACTCATGTTCGTAACCATGAACTGGCTTCTATTCCTACCAAGAAATCCTTCGTTTTATCCTAAAATATTAGCTGTTGAGTCACTGTTCGACTTTAAAAAAGAATATTTTCAGTTCTGCTCCTCGTCCCTTTCCCTTTATTTCTCTTTTATAGCACCTTATTCCAATCCTTAAATATTAGTCTGGATATTTGCCGAAGAGTTGGTTACTTTATCTAGGAACTTGTAAATTTATTATCTGACGAATGTGAACATGAGGATCTTTGCATATTTACCTCATCAATTCTTGTTATATGCTGATCTGGATTTGCCATGCTTTAGTTCTCAACCAGCATTTGTTCGCCGTAACGCAACCAGCGTAACTCGTGCCAACATTCGTACCGTACTTCATGGAGTTCGAAAGATAGCCCACAGTTTACCAATATGCGACCTGTTCAGGCATTCAATGAAGTCATACGAGCCCCATTCTTTCTCTATGCAGACCTGGCTCTACTTTTCATGGCAGTCATTAGCAGTTCGTTGTAGCACAACCGTCAAAACTAGCTCAAATTATTCGAATTGTACATTGCGGAGTCTGGGAAATTATCGGTAATTTTATGTGGAAAATTTTAGCCATCTATATTAGGCAGTTTTAAGCTGTAAAATGTTTCAGTAACTGAACAGCCTTTTAAAAAAGTATGTTAGCAATCTTAGCGTTTGAGAATAAATTATTATTATTATGGCATCTTTCATTGTTTTTGAAATTTTTTTCTATGAGTGCCTGACTAAATATGATCCTGCGAGCTGCAGAAGTCTTGGGTGCGCACAGTTGATGAGTCCCTTACGTGGAAGAAACGGCCGTCCGCTACTTCCAGGTTTCTAATGGCGGTCTAACAATGATTAGCTGATGATTCGGATGTTCAGAAAAAGTTCTTACTAATTGTCTTTTTAGAGTGGCCTTCCTATCAAATACATTTTTTAATCATATAGTGTGTCGGCGAACCTTTATTTTGATAGAACAGCGGGAAGATGTAATTGATCTGAAAAATGTGATGCATTTGCGCTATACATTTCGAACAATCTGGTCACACATATTTACTTATCAAGGCATTTTATATGAAGATGAATAAAAAATTAATTAAACAAAAGTTCAAATAGACATAAGGTGATAATTGTAAATAAATGAGAGAGGAAATTAAGGCAATATAAAAAGAATAAGAAGGGGAAGGAAAATTTTCACCTTACCCTAGGCTTCAAGATTGCCAAGGTAAATTCAATTTTCCTACCCCTTCTTATTCTTTTCATATTACGTTAATTTTATCTCTCTTTTATAATAGTAATATATTTATTCTCACATAACTACGTTACAAGAGTCACGCCAGTTTACAGGCTAGATCAAATTGTCACAAATGCTTTCACAATCACTGTAAAGTTATAGCAGTTAAATTAAGTATAAGAGTCAGTTTCTGATTGCATATTTACACCATGTCACTGACAGAAACAGTATTATACAACCTCATTTTCAATAGTACAGTATAAATAATTAAGGTGCACAATGGGTTCTTCCGACAATTTGCCGAGATCAATAGTGAATTTGTTGGGAAAGGTCATATGGAACGCGCTTGATACGAGCTGTGATCCAGACAGTCATGTACATTGGGTGCATGTTCCCTAGAGTTGCCAAGGATTTCCCACCGTGAATGGGGTTCTGAAAAGGAGAAGAGAGAGAGGAAAAGGCAGCAGTGTGGTAAGTGTATATCCATAACCAAAGCACTACTTGACCTGTCATCTTGAAGTAGTCAATACAGTAGTAAGTCAAGATAAAATTCATACTGATCACTTAAATTATATTAAATTATGGGAATATAAGAAAACAAAACACAGATAAAGGAGTACAGCAAAAAAGAAGGAAGAGTTGTGCAGTGTCAGGTGGATAGAAGAAAAGTCGAAGTAAGAGGCTGGATTTATGTACGTTGAAATAGAGAGATTAGAGTTTGTAAAAAGAAAACTTTGATGAATAAAATCTCGCACTGTCTAACTGTTTTTTTTCATTATTATTATTATTGAATGCCAACCTCTAAGTCATACTGTAAGCGCCTGAGTAAGAATGATGCAGGTGTCTCGACAGAATAGCGACCTCAGCATAGTTTTGGAAACATGAACCACAGAAGTAGCAAGCGTATAAGAGCAACCTCAGTGTTACTGATTAGTCGTCATATCAATCTAAAGAGCCAAAAGCAAACAAAATGTTCTGCCCCACAAATATGGGTGGTTTGAAATCATCGCGCACACCATCAATGTTTGCTGGTCAGTAATTCCACCCTCCCTCCTTTTGTGTTGTAAGGCTCATGTTAATTAACTAGAAGAAACTATTGAGTTCTACTTGGTGCTCTATGTCTCACATCCTGTTGAGAAACACTATTTCTGCAAGTTCCTTTCACAAACTTGTCTGGCTGTTACAACTTATGAACTATTGGTTAGGCATCAATGCTATACAGTTAACAGTTATGGAGAAATAGTAAGGATTTTCAAATAAGATATAAGCATTTAGAATGTAGTGAGGGAAATGTACCTAACTAGCCAAGCAGGAGTTATAAAGAGTATCACGGTTAAAAGTGGAGCTAGAGATAACAGTAAGGGATCAAGGTAAGTCAACAGCGTGTAAGTGAGAACAGTATAATTGATAATAGGCAGTGTGAAACTCACACAGTTGTAAGTGTTGATAAGGTTGCGCCCAGGAGAGTAGAGTGCGTTCTAATCAACCATTTTACAGTTGATCAGTGTCGATCGACCCAGTGAGTAGAGTAACCTGTCTATTTCAAATAAAAACTAAAGAGATTTATATTCAACTACAAAAATTTAATGCTACTTGGGAGTGTAAAATAATTAAATAAGACACAGCACTGAGTTCATTGTGTTTTAAGTGTATGCAGAGCTATTAATATGAAAGCAGGGTGCGAGTGAGTCAGTGCAACTGACAGCATCATTAAGAAGTTGAACAAATTCATATAACCCACTTGTCATGCGTATTTTTGAGGGAAGCCTATTCCATATAACTGCATACTTAGAGTGGAAGAAGCTTTCTCGATTTTTGGATCTATACTTCTCAAGTTTGACCGTAGATACTTCATCTCGAAGGTTATGTGTACAAGGGCCATGGATAAAGATTAAACTGCAGGAAGAATATGTGAGCTTATGCAGGAGTTTAAAGTAAAGGATCAGATTGAACTTAAGCCTTCTTTTCCATAATGGATCAAGCCCGAGTTCAATACATCGGGTTGGATAGTCAATGGGTGAGCTATGATTTAGGACTTTACGAGTAAATTTCCTTTGTATTCCTTCAAGCTTCAACATATCAGACAGGCGCAGGTTAGAAAATAAGAAAGAGCAGTATTCAGCAGTAGGTCTTACGCATGTTTTATAGAGAATTGTTCTGGATTCTCTATGAAGGAAGTTACGAAAGATGAAACCAGGCATTCTTCACATTCGGGAAACTTTATTGGAAATATGTTTGGAGAAGTTAAGGTTGTGCGGATAATGCACTCCAAGATCAGTTACGGATGTGAGTTTGGGCAATACATTGCTGTTGAGAATGAGATCTAATTTGGGAGACCTGTCTCCGAAACACATCCAGCCACACTTCTAAGTATTAAGTTCAAGGTTCCATTGCTTACACCAGACATCTATAGTATTGAGTTCGTGCTGGATTGTGTGCACCAAGTTTCCTAAGTCACATTTGCTAGTTCGATAAATCACTTTTAGGTCATCCGCATAGAGGTAGGTTTTACCAGTGTTGAAACAACTGCATATGCTGTTGATGTAGATTATGAGAAGCAGTGGACCCAAAACACTGCCCTGCACAACACCACTGGTAATTGGTCGAGGTGTAGATGTATGTGAGTTGATTTTGGTAATCTGATATCTATCTGTGAGGAACGACCTAATCCATTGCAACAGGTGGCCACTAATACCGACGGACTTAAGTCTGTTGATTAAGAGATCGGGAATTAATTAGCATTAGTGTAACATAGGATGAATACTCATCTTTCAGGGATACACGATGGGCATCTGGAGGGTTGTATGTTGTGTGTTCTGAAGAAGGGCTAGAAGTAGGAATATGGGCTTGATTGTTATGGTCAGTTAATTTGTGAGCGGTATAGTTAGAGGGAGAAAGGTATTAAGGGACAGGCATGGTGAGAGAAACATGTGAGGTAGGATATGATAAGTGTTGTTCGTTAAAGTTAACTGATGACCCCCCAAAAACAGATGAGGAAGTCGCTAGGGTGCATAAGGGTTGATTGTTACGTAAGTCCATTGGATTAGGTGTAGTGGGTGTTACGTCCAGTTTTTTGCTCGTTGATCTTACGAAGCACGGTTGTCGTCTATTTGTAATTCACGGTCCCAAATTTCTATACCAAGAACGAAACTCCAAAGTAGATACCAAAGTTTATTCCAAATCACAAATTCGACCAAAATACTTTATTACAAATAGACGACCAATGTCGTTCTAACAACAATAATTATAATAATTACAATTACCTTCTAATTTATTATCTCTTGGAGCAAAAAACTGCAACGAACAACAAAGAGAAACGGGAGTCCAATATGTCCGCAAATAATAATAATTCAAACAAGTTCATAAGTTAAGTAAAACAAATATACCCAAAAAACAGTGAAATTAATGATATTTATACATGAAGGTTTTGATCAGCAAAATGTCTTCGTTTCTCCCGTAACAGTGGGGTAAGTCAAATCTTTGGACAATGTGAAAGGTGGTTTGTCAAAAGGACTATACTCTTGTTTGAGGCATTAACTGTTGTTATATCATTTCTCATTTATGAACTATAGTTAATTGACTGCTATGTGTTACCCCAGTTCACACTCACTATTACTGTTATTTTGTATTGATATCAGTTTTCTAGTTGGTTTACGATGCAGTCTGATTTTGCATGTATATAAAGGCATGATTGAAATGATAAAAAAACGATCTGATCTGATCTGTCTGTCTGACTCATAAGTCGTTGTTTTTCCTCTATTCCGTGGGGCTGGTAATTGAGAGACTGACGTGTCTGTACAGTGATTGGCGATCATCAAGGTCATTGTATATATTGCACAAACACAAAATCTATGTAGTTACTGACCATTAATGAAATGACAGTACTAAATTCAAGAAGAATGGGACAGGAAAATTTAGTCTGAATTTTACGAAGCCTGCGTGCTACACCTCAAGTGCGGGACAATGCACACTCTTTTGGAGAGTGTTTTTAACAGAATTTAGGATAGCACTGCCAGTTACGTTATAAACAATGGCATTCTGCATGCACTGAAGTCTTTCTAACACTTCAGAGTATATATGGTCAATTACCATTTCGGTTTTTTTAATGATTTCGAAATCAGGATTTTCTAGAACACTGACCAGGTATTTGTAATGTAGCAAATCCTGAATGGTTCGGTTGATATCGAATGCACTTAAGGTGTCCTTAGAACTGATAGTGGCGAATCTATTGCAGTTCAGTTCGCAGCTGTTAAGGTGAATAGGATAATGAACAGACTTGCTTCAAGTGTTTTGCGGTTGATCAGTCTGCGTAAAGTCATCCGGAGTAATGAACATATCAGAGAGTGAACAGTCCAGATCAACAGTACTGGATTTCCTATGGCAAAAAGGCCTAGGGACATTTTTCGGATTGCTATGAACTTGACCCGCTTGCGGGCTCGTCAAGTGTTTAAGACCAGCCACACTTTCTAACAAGTGCTCACAGGAATCTATTTCAGATGAAACACAAGAGGTAGCGGGTGGTGTCGAGTCACTCGGAAGGAGGTGAGTTGTATTTATATCAACGAGCGGGATACAAGGTAAAGAGATGTTGTTTTCAAGTTCACGGTAAGATTCTATTAAGCCAGTGGGTAGATCAGAATAAGATACGGATGGAACACTGTTCTTACGATTGATTTTATCGAATTTAATAGCAGATTTGGATCTTTTACAGGTGTTTAATTCGACAGGTGAAATCAAGTGTTTTTTTGACAAACGTGACATGTTTGTGGAATTATTTGTAAGCAGAGTTCAGCTACCATAAGCACAATGTCTGTTTGGAATAATGAAGCCAAAAGCTACAGCAAAAATTACTAAAATAAGAATAACCGATGAGTGGTTGTAAGAGATGAGTTTATATGTCCTGTTGAACTAGAGTAAAATGACCGGAAAACGAAAAAGATAATACACGTGAAAAAGGGTAAAACCTTCAAAGTACGCGCCACTAGTCGTATTTATTTACAATTATCACCTTATGTCTATTTGAACTTTTATTTAATTGACCTTTTATTCATCTTCATATAAAATGCCTTGATAAGTAAATATGTGTGACCAGATTGTTCGAAATGTATAGCGCAAATGCATCACATTTTTCAGATCAATTACGTCTTCTCGCTATTCTATCGAAATTTATAAATGGGACTAATTGTTTTGAACCTTTGTTTATAAATAAAATTAGCAAAAATCCTGAAAAAACAGTCGAGTTCAGTGAACTTGTTTATATAAGTTTTTTTTAGTTGCTTTTCTTGCTTTAGCTATCATTATGAAAAGAATCCTATAACCGATTAAGAAAGTAATGAAATGAACTTGTTTAATTTGTATTATCGTTGAAGTATTATTAAGAATAGGTACCATTCTCGAATGATATTTAGGAAATCAACATTAACAATTGGTATTACTATTATTTACTGGTGAAGTCGATTATTTAATTTTGTACTATGCAAATTAAAACACAGAATCACAAAAGTTTAATAATATTATTCTTCCGGATACTGGAAAACTAGCAGAATTCAGGATAGCCCTCAAAAATATGTTCCAGAATTTTCACGATCTACTCAATGGAGAGGAAATTACCATGGAGAACAACTGGAAAGAGATAAAGGACCAAGAAACTTTCAACATGTCAGGAGATTCTACACCAAAAGAAGCACCAACACATCAGGCACAAGGCAAATACACAGAAGATCTGAAGAGCATTTGAGCTGACAGACAAAAATATTAGTACGGACCAAATCGCGACTGTAGGGATTATTGTTGAATAATCATTAGAATGAACTCATCCCTGTACGTAAACTACTTTGACTTTGAGGAAACATTTTACAGGATGGGAGATTATTGAAACGTCTTTCACTTTATGTCAGTCAGTCAATCAGCTACAACGTGGAACTTCGTACGTACGTACATCAGTTCATGTTGCCGTACCACGTTAGCCCAGAGACACGATTGCCAAATCAAATCCCATAGTGATAGAGTTAGTAGGAGTACGAGCAGTATTTGGGAATATTAGGGTTTCCGATGTATGGAGCACCTCAGAAGATGGTCAACATCGTATTATAACTCCCAGCTGAATAGAAAAAACTACGCTTTTCCAACCACTGAAGCACAATTCAGCCTGTTATCAGCCATTGTCATAACTATCAATACTGTGTAAGCTAATGGAAGATCTGGTGAATAAGCGAACGAGGAAGGAGATAGATAAGAACAAAATCCTGCTTGAAGCTCGATACGCGTTGCAGAAAAGCAGATCATCCGCATCCATTCTTCTCATGGAATTTAACATGGAAATCTTTACTGCCAACTAATTGACGTATTTATGCATTTATTTACTTAGTCCTAAAATCTTTTTATTAGATTAAGATTTTGCTCATTATTCTCCACATCACAACTACATGATCCAAGGTATGGTAACGCGACAGCTGATGCTTTGCCAAAAAACCTACAGCTCTGGAAGAAACATACTCATTCGAATCACGGGACATACGAATTCGCGAACAATTAGCAAGTGACTGGAATTTGTGCAATCAAGTGACTAGACTACCATCCGTTGAACATTACCGAATACCAGGAACCGTATCAAAAGAACAAGAATAGATCGAAAGGTAATCAATTGTTTTATACTAGTTCATGAAAAACTATTGGATATTGGTTTTATTCCAATATACTTTGAAGACATCCTCTTGAAGGTCGTTTGACGGGGGAGTTTTGAACTGTGTCGCTGCAACGCATTCTTAGCGTTACTCTAAAAACTTATATTTTTATCATCGTTTTGTCTTGATCTCGTGCTGTCTTTATTTCCGGTTGCTGTCTACTGCTTGTTCTGTCGGCTGTAAGTCCATTATATGTGCTTTCTGAATCGGCCCTACGTTTTTTCCTGTTCCTTCCTCTTCCAGATACCATCACAATATTACTTACACACCTCCAGCTCACCATGTAGACTCTGGCTAAAATCAAACTAACCAAGATCCGTAGTTACACCTAATCTTGTACCACAGTACCCTCCCAAATAGAATTCTTCTGGTTAGTCCCGTAGACTCCTCGTACAAATCACATATTCATTTCCATTACATCTAACTTTAAACTAATAGTTAGTATTTTAATTCATCGATTTAAGTTTGAGAATTAATTATAACCCATCTACATTAGTTATGGTGTTCAGATGTGTTTAGGATTAAAGGATTATGGTCTGTGTCACTTCTTGTCTTTCGTACTCCCAAGTTTTCATTCTTATCTTTACCGAGTAAGTAGAAGGGGCTGACTCCAAGTCTTAAGTTAACTGGTCCAAAGACATGTTGATTCAGAGTGTAAACGTGTAAATTTTTCAGTTTTAAGTCAAAGTTGATCGCCTTTATGTCAGCGCATCGACTTGACAGATTGTATCGGCAATGAACCTAAATAAGATAAACTCATTGGTCTCTCCTCCCCATAGGTGGGTGGAATTTTATGTAAGTGACGTTGCCGTGCGTGAAGACTAAGTCTAAGACATAATTTTTGTGGATAAAATATGATGAGACGTATAATGCGCTGGAACAAATCTAGCGCTATTGTGGCTTCTAACAGTGTCCAGTCAAACAATGCTTTTCATTACATTAGTGCTGGGTTTCACTAGTTAGTAGAAGGTGAATCAAAGTCACCTACTACAAAGCGTTAACACTCTTTCGACTATATGCCTAACCACCGTCTGCCCCGTCGTCCTATGTTTTGTGAGATAGGAATAGCTTGGATGAAAACTAGGGGCGGCCAGACCAAATTATGGCTCAAATCCATGAAGTCACTGACAAGTTGACTGAGTAATGTTGGTAGATGTAGGCTATCTGGTTGGGGTCCGTAAGATGATAATAATCGATGGTTAGAGAGTGACGTGGCTCAAAACCGTTTGCAATGGTGCGGGTGCATTTACTCATTGTGTTCTATGAAATTCTAAGCTTCTGAATTCCCCATCACCTGTATCTTTCTCTCTCTAAATTTACCTCATTAAATTATACTTCTTCTAATCGTATCCTCTCCGATTAATTCCAATACTTTTACTACCTCTACTACTATGGGATTTAAATTGACAGTTATATCTCTGTGCTAATGTGGTATGACATCTTGAACTGCTGTACTTACGTGCAAAGTTCTACGTTGCTGTTGATGATGATGATTTAAGAAGTCCGAACCGCAACAATGGTTTAGGTCGTTGCTAAGAGTTCGGATCGTAAAAATGACTGTGACAAAGCTAAAAACCAAGTCAACAAGCTAGTAAAGGGAAGTTCATAGTAAAGTTAATTTTATTATACAACATGAATAACTTTTTGTGCTTCTTCGCTGTAAGTGTTCCTCGTTTCCATCCGCTCTTTTACCACTTTTGACATATAACCAATCATATTTTAACAGTGCAAAACTTAAAGTCGCCATCAGTCAGTCAGTCAGTTGCAACGTAAGAACTTCGTACGTATGTACATAAGTTCATGTTGCAATACCACATTAGCACAGAGACGCAAATGTCAAATCAAATCCCATAGTGATAAAGATAGTAGGGGGTATTGATGGTAATGAAGAAGACTATGGTTCGAAGATATTATTCAAGAAGTATAATTCAGTGAGATAAGGTTAGAAAGGCAAAGGTAGAGGTGCTGACGAATCCGGAAGATTAGGATTTGAGAGAGCTCAAAGAGTGGATGCACTTGCGCCATTGCAAACGATTTCGAGCCATGTCGTTCAAGGTCTATAACCATTGGTGACTTTCATCTCGCGGACCCCAACCAGGTAGTCTACATCTACCAACATGACTCAGTCCACTGGTCAGTGATTTCATGGATTTCTGCCATGTTTTGGTCTGGCCGCCACTAGCTTTCTTCCAACCTCTTCCTACATCACAAAATATATAGTTGATATTCCCTGGAATCATGTCTTCGATCCCTAATTTTTTCGATTACCTCTACTCCTGCTACGACATATATTATTATAGAATTTGGACTGAAAATCTCATCTCTCTGTGCTAATCTGATACACCAACTTGAATTGACGTACGTACACACTAAGTTCTACGTTATAAGTGACTGACTGATGATATCGTTTAGGTTGTCAAACAGTTTTTCGATTGCAGAGATACAGGGCTTCTTGAAGTGTAATGGTGTTAGCACGTGGTAGTACTACTAAGTTTTCAGTTCTATTGTCTGAATGTGTTCAAATGGTTGTGGACAGAATAGAAATAACCTACATATCACCTATTCTTCGAAATGTATATAACGACCATAAGAGAATGTTAATAAATTATAGTGAAATACTGTCCTGTGTCTTTAAGAATATGTGGAGTTTCCTCTTGAAAAATTTCCGTGAATTCGCTTGAACCATAAAAGCTTGTAGCTCACCAATGAGATTTTTAAGAACGGTGGTCCAGTTTTAACAATTAGATTGACTAAGATCTTGAGTACAATCTGCGAACTTGGTGTAATCTCACCTGACTAGTCTCAACCACTGATTGTCCCAGTCTACAAAAAAGGACAGAAGTCCTCTTGTGACAGTCACAGAGGAATCAGTATGACCAATATAGTATCGAAAATTTTGGCCTCAGTAATATTCGAACGTCTAACCACAGCTCGTGAAGAGCAGACTGGAGAAGAAACATGCTGGTTTTCGACCTGGACACGGATGTATAGATCACATTTTCACAATACATCAGGTCCTAGAACAAATACAAACTTTCAAACGCCTCACAATTGTCGTATTTCTCGACCTTAGGGCGGTATTCGACTCCGTTGATCGTCAGGTTCTGTGGCAGTGTCTGTCATTAAAAGTAGTACCAAAGAAGTACGTTAACCTTATACAAGCTCTCTACTCGAACACTACAGGTCGAGTGAGAGCTTATGGCGAACTGTCATCAGAATTAGTTACTTCAAGTGATGTCTGTCATGGCTGTTCACTCTCTCCATCATTGTTTACTCTTGTCATAGGCGTGCTGCTGGATATAACATTTTCGTCTGAATTTTCAGGAGTGAATCTCCTACCGGGAGATTTATTGATTGACTTGGAAGATGCCGATGACATAGTCCTATTCGATGAAGATGATGGCAAAATGCAGTCTTCTGACTACTCTAAGCAATAATGCAAGCTTGTTCGGGATGCGGTTTTCCCCCTCGAAATGCAAAATGTTGCATCGGCACCTAAACTAGTGATAGGGATTGAAGCAGTTGAGCGTGTCGACCGCTTCACTTATTTCGGGAGTCTCATCGGTGCTTATAGCCTGGTGACTGACGAAGTCTCAGCATGGATAAAGAAAGCTCGGTCGGCTTTTTCCAACTTGTATCACCTATTGCGCAGGCGAGATATCCGTTTGATGACCAAAGGACGAGTGTACTGTGCAGGAGTCCGCTCCGTCCCACCATAGGGATGCGAAACATGGCCGGTAAGAGTTGAGGATATTGGTAGGTAATTAGTTTTCGATTATAGATGTCTTCGAACCATTGCTCGTGTATCGTGGGACAACTGAGTAAGCAATGCTATCGTTAGGAAACGGGTCCTAGTTAAGGGTGGCAGATCAGACGATATAGTATTGAGACTTCGTTAGTTGAGGTTGTTGCGACATGTGCTGCGTATGCGTAACCACTGACTGCCTCTTTCAGGTATGTTTTGCAACGTAGGAATAGGTTGGAAGATAGCTAGGGGCGGCCAAGCCAAAACATGACAAAAATGCATGAAGTCACTGACAGCTGAACTGAGCCACGTTGGTAGGTGTCGACTACCTGGTTGCGGCTCGCGAAATAATAGTAATCGATGTTTAGAGACACTGAATGACATGGCCCAAAACCGTTTGCGATGGCGCAGGTGCATTCATTCTTTATGTTTCTCAAATCCCAAACTTTGTGATTCCTCATAACTTTATCTGCATCTTTTCAAGTTTATTTCATTAGATTCTACTTCTTGAATAATATCGTCGAAGCCTAAAATTTCCGAATACTGCTAATAATTCTATTACTGCGGGATTTGAAGTGACGATTGCATCTCTATGCTGATGTGGTATAGTAACTTGAACTGATGTACGTACGTACGAAGTTCTATGTTGTTGACTGTCTTTTTCTATGACTTTTTCTCCTACTGTCCATGATTACTGCATAAGTTTCTTCAGTCTATTTTTAAGTTGCTTATGCCTTTTACCACATTGCGAGCCTGATGGGATGATTTTCAGAGCAAATGTCAGTTCAGTGGGCGCTACTGAAATTCCCTGACTTTTTTCTCAACCTTTAATGTTACCTTTCTTGCATAAATTTCTTATCGGAAAACCCATCAATTTCATTTTGGTTCCCCACCCTTAGTGGTATTATTGTCTCAGCTTGTCTCGTGATGCAAATGCAGACTGACAAATCGAGCTGTTTTGTTTTATCGTTTTTGGAATTACGAAGTTGCATTCTACTTTATTATCGTAAAGACCAATCGATTACTAATACCTATGTTTGATTTACCTTTCTGATCTTAAAAAGAAGTGCACTTATTTCCATCATCTTGATTTCTTGATTATTTTCAGCAAACCAAACTTCCGAATGCACAAATAATGAATCATCTACCAATTTTTTATCACATCAGATTTTGTTTACTCGGTCGTACAGGACAGTCGATCAGGTTTCGTTATGTTCCTGACCCGGGTACGCTTGAACAGCGTTTGTTTCGAGAAGTCACGAAACCCGTTATACCTCCTATTAATGTAAACCCAGTCGAACGGCGTCTACGCAGAATGGAAGAGGCCCGTCTACGTGTGAGTTATCGTAATTTTTCTAATGGCTCTTTAAAATTCTAAACTGAGTTAGGTATTTTTTTATGATGATTTTCAGCATCAGTTGATACTTCTCACAACTTGGTATCTCAAAATCAACATGATCTTTGGTTGTATAAACCAAAACACTTTTCAGTATTTACGCCATTTTTTTCCTCTATCTATATATGTGAGCATAACTTCTAAGTCCTAAGTGTTGTTCACTGGATTTCTCGACAAGACTTGACCATGTATAGTGACAATACCCTAAAACTTTAAAAACTAGATAAGGGTTTATTTAACCTAATTAAGAAAGGTAAATTTATATCGAATATATTGTCGCTCTCTGTTAAACTCTAGAATATGGTTATATGAACACATTAACAGCCGCATCCTATAGATCTGAAGATTCGTTTAGTTCGTCGAGATATCCAATAAAAGTTGTCCATGATTGACTTTCTTAGCAAATTGTAGTAAGTGTTAGTTAAGAGATTGCTTAATTTATGGTTTAATTTGAATCTCTGTGTATGGTTTATATATATATATATACGTATGGTCCTACATTGTCTATGACCTACCGACGAATTAATATTTCTACTAATAATTCAACAACTGATAGGTTTTATAAATGTGGAGTTTGTTTAACTTATAGTTATCTGGACTAGTCAAACTAAGGACTCTTTTTTTGTATAACAATGTAACGGACGCCTTCAATATATGGAAATCTTTTTCTGGATTATTTTCCACTCTTTCTATATGCCATTCATGTGTGAGGTAACTTGAAGCAACACATACTATCAAATTTAACCTTGATTCAACAGTCTAAACGTAAATACCTATCTGGACTCTTTTATGATACATTTTTACTGTCATATTTTTCATACACATAAATAAAATCAATGTAAAACCTAACAGAAACATTATCGGGCTTAAGTTATTACGCGTCACGTGATTAAATACCCTAAAGTGATCTTGAAAAATAGATCTAAGAAACCAGGAGTATAAGGTAAATAAAATTATTCAAGGAGTAATATGTATCAAATAATAAAATGCTTACTTAAATATAAAGCGTCTTTGCATCTGTCACGCTGCCATTACTCAGAAACTGGCCACTTCAAGTCTTCATTTCTTTACTGAAGTTGTCTGAACCCTATCGACGAAGCTTTTTGTTCCATGCATACCCTGAATCAATCAAAACCTCATGGATTAATATCATTTTTTTGGGCTTACCTCGTTTTTATTCAGACAGTATGTTAATTTGATCTAGAAAACATCTGGGAATGAGTAACTCATGTTTTATCCAACTTTCTTATTCAGTTGATCTCTCTCAGCTATTATTTTACACCTAGTTTCCCAGCACCAATCGAAAATTTTTAACCTGCAAATGTGTTTCATATTCAATGACAACATTCTCGATTAGCTAAACTGGACAACTGTACAATAAATTATCCCCTTTTTATCACATTCAAACATATTCCACCTTTACTTCTACATGCCAAGGTTAGCATGGACAACACTAGATATGAAGACATTATGGGACGACATGAACTGGGAGAGAGGAATGAAAATGGAGTGAGATTCGCAAACCTATGTACATTCAAAAAACTCGTCATAGGCGGAAAAATATTCTCACACAAACGCATACACAAAGCTACATGGATTTCACCCGATCACACTACTCAGAACCAAATCGACCATATCTGTATCCATAATCGATTCAGAAGAACCATAAAGGACGTGAGAACCAAGAGATGAGACAAGACGACATAGCTTCAGAACATCAATTGTTGTTAGTCAAAATGAAGCTGAAACTAGATAAGCACAAGACAGAGGGGCGAACAGCATCACAAAAGTTTAGCACGACCTTCCTCCGGCATACCGACAAACTAAACCAATTTAGGATAGCCTTCAGCAATAGGTTCCAGGCCTTTCACGATCTGTTTAATACAGAGGAAACTACTGTAGAGAAAAAATTTGAAAGCATCAAGAAGGCAATCTCTTAAACATGTCAGGAGATTCTGTGCCACAAGAAGCACCATCACAAAGAATGGATCGACGTTGATACACTGGATAATTTTGATGAGAGGAGGAACGAACAGGCAGCAATCAACAGCAGCCGAACAAAAGCAGAGGAATCAAGGCACAAGCTGAATACACAGAAGCAAACAAGTAAGTAAGGAGGAGCATCAGAGCCGGCAAATGTAAACATATGGAAGATCTGCGATTGACGGCGGAAACTGTTGCAAGAGAAGGAAACTTGGGACAATTGTACGATACAACAAAGAAGCTCGCTGAAAATTATCGTAAAGCAAAACACTCAGTAAAAAGTATGGAAGGAAAAGTAGTTAGCAACATTGAAGAACAGCGAAACAGGTGGGTAGAGCGCTTTGAGGAACTCTTGAATCGACCATCCCCACTGAACCCACTGAAAATGGAAGCGCCATCCAGGGACCTACCAATCAATGTTGGCCCATCAACAATTGAAGAGACCGGCATCGCCATCAGACAAATAAAGCGCGTCAAAGCAGTGGGACCATACAACATTCCAGTAGAGGCAATGAAAGCAGACGTGGCAGCAACTGCGAAAATACTGCACATTCTCTTCAAAAAGATTTGGGATAAAGAGCGAGTACCAACAGGGTGCAAAGATAGACACCTCATCAAGATACCAAAGAAAGACAATCTCAACAAGTGTGAGAACAATAGAGGCATCACACTCTTCTCAATACCAGCAAACCGAACGAAGGTTTCCGTGGACGCTCAACTTCAAGATCAAATGGCTGGATTCCGTAAGGATCGATCGTGTATCGACCAAATCGCAACATTACGGATCATTGTGGAACAATCAATTGAATGTAACTCACCACTCTACATCAACTTCATTGACTACAAAAAAGCATTCGATAGCGTGGATAGGAAAACACTGTGGAGGCTTCTTCGACATCACGGCGTACTTGAGAAGATAGTCAACATCATACTGAATTCTTATGATGGATTTAACTGCAAAATCGTGCACAGAGGACAGCTGACAGACCCGTTCGAGGTGAAGACCGGTGTCAGACAAGGTTACTTACTCTTACCCTTTCTCTTTCTCCTGGTGACCGACTGAATTATGAGGACGTCAACTTATGGAGGGAAGCACGGGAAACAGTGGAAAACCAGCGTGCAGCTAAACCATCTGAACTTTGCAAATGATCTAGCTCTTCTATCGCACACACAACAACAAATGCATAGAAGGCGACTAGTGTAACGGCAGACTCAGCATCAGCATGTTTCAACATACATAAAGGTAAAAGCGAGATTCTCCGAACCAACACAACATGCACAGACCATATCACTCTTGATGTGGATGCCTTGAGGATTTAAAACCCTTTACATGTTTGGGCAGCCTCGTGGATGGGCATGATGGATCTGATACAGGTGTGAAGGCGCGGATCAACAAAGCAATGGCTGCGTTTCTACAATCGTAGAACATCTAGAACTCCAAACAAATATCAACCAACACCAAAGTCAGGATTTTCAGTACAAATGTGAAGATAGTTCTACTGTTTCTAGTGGAAACTTAAAGAAGTATCAATGTCAACATCCAGAAGATACAAGTATTTATTAACAGTTGTCTACGGCAAATACTTCGAATCTGTTGACCATACACCATCAGCAACAACCTGCTGTGAGAGAGAACAAACCAGATACTAGCGGAGGTGGAAATCAGGAAGGAGTGGTGGAAGTGGATAGGACACACATTGTGTAAAGCAGTCATAAAAATTTACCGTCGAGTAAATTCAGTTTGACGATAAGGAATGGATTTTAAAAATCGTTTCTTAGATAACGCTTTTTAAAACAGTTCCTTATAAACGCTCATCTGTATCGAAAATCTCTAGTGATATTGTCCACAGCTATTTCCATTTTTAACATTTTCATTTATTATGATCTTTGATGTGCTTGTAGAAACGATACTATTTTGTGTGAGTTTTTTAGAGCTTGACCTGTTAACTAAGATATAATAGTTTTATTTCGTATTCTACATATTACCTCTTTCTTATCGAATAACAGGGTTCATTCCCAGTTTATCTAGTTGTACCAGTGATATAGTAATGTCATAAAACTGTAAATCATTTCCAACTATTAGGTTGTGACTTAGAATCCCGCTATACGTACTTGGGATTGACCAATTTTGAATAGTGTCGTTACATACTCAACATAAGATTTGAAACTGAACACATGACCCAGTGTTTGATCAGTAAGTGACACTAATAAAATTGTTATTCTTGAGACTCGAATTTTAAGCACTAACTATTCCTAATATTAATCCTATTTTATTATTATTATTATTATTATTATTATTATTATTATTATTACATGCAAATACTATTTTTAGAAAGAAACTAATCCATATCGAAATTTTCTGATTGACAAAGCGAAGGAAGATTTTTTCAAAGCAATGGATAATAATATGGTACTAGTTTTTCAACAGCTATATCATAAAGCTCGTGAAATGGTGCCTGTACAAAATAAATTATATTTAAAGAATATGCATTTCAAAGGATTTCCATTATCGATTTTAAGGTGAGTTGTTGATTCTGCTTGTTTCATCATATTTTTTCCCCATTATATATGTATGTCTATATTCGTTAACGTAAAGTAATCTAAAGAACTAGATAATAAAAATTCATATATGTGCATGTATTAAGCTAACACTTAAATTGTCGCACATATTTCTGTTATTGAACTTATGTATCGTAATTTATCTAAAGTTTGTTTTGCCAGTGTGTTTTTTTCATTAATTTGTAATACCTTGTGAAATTCAAGTGGCTTCAATTTCTCATATCTTCTAAATTGATGCTGTGCTTATGTAAACATAACTTTGTTTCAGGTGATGAATACCAATCACACATCATAGTTGAAGATATTGGGTTTCATCTCAATATAGGTCCTGTTCTTTTTTTACCCTCCTTATGTAATTGATTGGTCAGTCGGTACCATCGCACTTGACATACGTATCAACAGGTTACAACATATCGTAAGGCTTGGTAAATTATCATTAATAATAATAATCTACTTTTATTTTTCTATTTTGTGTTGCTTACTGATTTGTTTGAGGCGTTTTTTTGTAGGGAAGCTTCCAAAGGAACTCGTTATGAAATGTTTACACGCTATTTGCTCCATTCAAATATTCCTAATACATATTTATTTGCTGAGCCTACTCCTGAAAAATGTCGTGAAGCAATAAATATAACTAAAAAAGTTCATTTTCTTCTTTTACTCGGTAGGTAAAAAAGAATGTTGTCTTTTAATTAATTACATGTTGTAGTACAGTCAAATAGTGTAGATACTAATCTTTTTTTTAAAGCCTCCACTTTTGCATTGATGTAAACAATGATAAAGTTTTGTTAAGTCCTACATTATCTCTATTTGTTTGTATTTGGGTTTCGTAAATCCCTAAACCTTACGGTAACGCTCACCTTTGATCTATTTGAACAAACGGATTATGTCTTTAGTCCTTTCGTGAAACGATACAAAGAAAGTAAGTCATACAAGATCATAGTAAGCAGCGCCAAAAAGTCGAGTAATAATGAAAGTACATTCGAGAAACTTCTTTAGCTGCAGCAGAATAAACAAAAATAGTATGAAACAATTTTTCACATTTAAAATTCGTTTTTGCTTCTGAATCTTGTAGGTTCCTGAGCGATCATGCTTGTTTCATTGTCTTATTAATTGCTAATCTAACATGATTGTCCTTATATTTCATAGTACTGTAGTGAACGAGAACACAGGTGGGGCAACCGAATTGTATTTAACGAAAATTACAGAGTTACTCAGTAAAATCGGAACACCATATCGTAAATCGTTAATTTGCAAATTATCAGTCCATCATATCGAACTGGACTGTTCCTGTTGCAAAACATCAATCCATTGTCACTATTCATGCGTTTCATACGAATTCCCTTGTGTTCTAACTCTTCCTTTCTTGATCTTCCCCCATCTTCTGCTGCCAGACATTACGTTGACACTCACGTCATACACTACTTATAAGTAGCTCGCACCACACTCTTCCCCCCTTTTAATAAGCTGTCGTCACTTTCAAAATAGGGACCCTGGTCAGTTAATATCACCTTCCGTATTCCGTGACACGCTACAATATGCCGGATTACCACTTCTGTCATTGTTCTTGCCCGCTGGTCTGGAATGGATACGGCATCTATCCAAAGTGTATCGTTTACTAGTTCCCGCTGCTGGGACACGGCGTCAGGCCCACTCTCGATAAATTGCGACGCCAACAACTGTGCCCCCGACTCCTCATCCATACTCGGTAGCGTACGGCGCAGCAACATCGTGAGCTCCACAGCCGGCACCAACGGGTCACCATCAGCCGACAGCATCGCCAACCGGAACATCTGCAGCGCGTCCTGCCTATCCGCCGGGCTGTCGAACTCCACCAGCAGCCTTTCCGTCACCACCTTCCAGTCAGCGTCCTCCACACCATCGTACACCGGTCTCGCCCTGCCTCTTAGTAGAGTCCCCAGCACCACCGCCCTCGCCCTCCGTTCCTTGACTCCGACCAGCTCCGCCACGGCCTCGAACTCCTTCAAGAAGCTCCTTACATCTCCGTCTTCAAACTCCCAAGGCCATGGGATCTTCATCCTGTGTAGAGGCAGCGACACCAGTTGAGAAGACTGAGGCAGGCGCGATAGATTGTATTTAGCAAATTTACACTCTTAGTCGATTAAAAAGGAAAACATTACATTGAACACTATTTGCACACCATCTTTGAGTCCTGACTTCCAACGCTCCAGCCTTCTTCCATTCCTGCTGTTGCTTCCTTGACTTCCTGTCGGTACTCCATTTACTTCTGTCTTTTGCTCCATTTGCTTTCCGTTCTCCTCTTGTGACCGTGAGAGTTCTTCTTTCACGTCCCTTCTTATACTACTTATATCGTTCGTATAAGTAGCACACACTATCTCTTTTTCAAGGTACACACCCACCAAGGAGATAGTCATTTAATGAAGTTGTTCGAATGTATTAACATTGTTAAATTTAATCTTCCCTCTTTTAAAACGTATGCTATGATCAGTTGAACACAACTTTAATTTGTACCTCGCCGTATGGATATTATTATTATTGTTATTATTATTATTATTAGTAGTAGTAGTACTAGTAGTAGTGCCGTTGAAATATTACGATTTTAAATTATCAGTATTTTGAAAATCAAAAGTTTATTTCCTTAAAATTTACTTTATTCTTAGGGAAATAGTAATCAAAGATTGACATGTTAATTATATTTATTCGTTTTATGTAGAGTTGCGTTGTTCGCTAAAATTAATATGAGTTGTCAATCATTCAGTATATAAAATATCTATACTTTCAGAATGATATTAATTTGGTTAGAGTTTTTTTAAACATGTGATTTCTTTATTTTTTTATTATTTTACAAATGCAATGATCCAACCTGTCCCTTTAAGATGTGTTACTCTCTGGAAATACTAAACTTTCATCATATTTCTCAAGCTAGTAAAATTGGTTTAGTTTACTTAGTGTCAGCTTCCTTTTTATCTATTCATAACTGTACATAGTGTGTATCTTTTGGTTTCTATGCTATTTGTGTATCATTTTAGTTTTCAACAAAATAAATAGACATTTAATTCATTTCAATTTTCTTTTTCATTCTTTACATGCATCATATTTTAGGCGGTATTGTTGATTATCGGATTATGACTGTACAGCAGCTGAATGCATTTGCTTCCTTATCATCTCAGGGCTTGGATGGTGCACGTAGTCGATTGGTTATGCTATTAGAACAAAATCGAGGCGAACACATTGTACGAGATTTAAACTACCATCAGTCTTTTATTGTTGGTGGATTAAAGAATTTATCTGATGAATTGAAAAGTGATCATAAAACGCCTTCGTCAGAAGATTCATGAGCTACAATCATTTTAGTCAAATTATTAATTGTCCCTTTTTTGTAAATATTTTGAGTGAATATTATTTATTTATTGTAAATATAAACATTATTTTATACACCAGTTACTTTTAACTCATATAGTCTTATTCAAAATGTTGTTGTTTGTAGTTTATTAGAGCTGTTGTATTCTACAATATTTAAAATAAATGGTTAAGATTATAAATTGTGGTTCATTCGTTAAGCCACTCAATCAATGACCCACGATTTTTAACCACTACAACCCATAGCGATTCTGACAGGTAGATAATACTAGTAAGCTTAGCCTAAAAGACCTAACTGTTAATGTAATACAGTAGTAGCCTGTTAATATCTGGATCAGTAGTTTAAACACTTGGTTTCCAACTACCTATTTACATATTCGAACTCTGATGTAATCATTTCTATTCTGGTAGTATGTGCAAATGTACTCACTTACCAAATGTCATTGCTGGAGTAAGTGTTTACAGTCGTACTTTGGATTTTAATTGCATAGGCATCTTCATATCAGTCTGTATGCATAGTGTGAACGATAATACAATTACTTTCTTGATTTTCTTTCTACCTCAAAACTATCACAAAACTATTATAGTTCATGACCTATTTTAGAGTTCATTTCACTGTTATCACTTTATTTATTGATGACTAGTGGAATAGTGAATTGAAATTTTATCCTTTATTTAGCACTAGTAAACAGATTACACCTTAATTTCACTGATCTATGTGGTTATAAGTGTAACAACCGTAATTTGAAATAAAAATGTTGTGTTCCAAATCCATCAACTACAGTTCGATGTTGGTCCTTAGTACGGTGGGTCTCTAAATCTAATCCAAGTATCGCTAATGTAACTCATAACGGGAACGAAGTATTCAATTTATCCCGGTTTTTTATTAGATATGTTAAGTCATTTGTGTTGAGTTTTCTGCAGAATTACTTAGTTTTATTCACAACTTTCTGATCTGAAATTTTCCAATCACATCTTTTTCTCTTACATGTTCGAATCGCCTCAATTTCTGTTTGATCAACTGAGTATTATTTTTGACGTGTTTGTTTAGGATTTAGCGTACCGTTTAGTATGCAAATAACTAGGAGCGAAGGTTTCGTCCAATTTCTTGCTTGCCATAAATACTTGTATGAAACCTTGAGGCAACTGAAATTCGACGTAGGATTGAAACCTGTAATGCTCACTGTATCTTTTGCTAATCCCCAATTCTAAAAAATATTTTAATTGTACCAGGGTTTTTTTTTTACTTCTGGTGTTTTGTTTTTCTGTTCTCAAACAATTTGTTCATACATTTTTTTTAAAATTCTTACTCCATTGTAACAAAGTTCTGTTAAAATCATTCTTAATCTAGTGAAAATTTCGATATACATATCACTGATCTAAATCATGTCTAGTTGACAAACGATGGATGAATTATGTTTTCATAGTGACAAATTACAAAACTTCGACTGTCAACTGAGTTGATTAGGTGAGTTTATATTATGTATAATGCAAAGTAGTATTCTGTGTTTTATGGTAAATTTTCCTATCATATCCTACATATTCCAGTGGTCAGGTTTCACACTCATCACCCGCTTTTATTTTAAACGTCAAGGAGTTTTAAGTATATTTGATTTGTCTCGATTTCTGTCCTAGGATGCAAAAAATTTAAAAATTATTACGTTTTAAACTCCTTGTTATTTGTGCGTTCATTATTAAAATGAATGTTAAGAAAAATTACTTCATTTCATCAATCAATCAACAGCAACGTAGAACTTCGTACGTAAGTACATCAATTCAAGTTTCCATACCATTGTCAATTCAAATCCCATAATAGTAGATTTAGTGAAAGTATTAGCAGTAATCAGAGAGATTAGGGTTCGAAGATATTATTCAAGAAGTAGAATCTACTGAAATAAACATTTCATAAGTAATCCTTTAATTAACTGACTAAATCTTTTCACACATTGAAATATATTAAATATGTTTGCAGCCTTAAAGTTCACCATCAGTTTGCTTTAAAATTCCTGATTTTAATATATATCAAATCACTTTCACTAAACCTCATACATTTACTATTTTGCTTAAGTTCTAAACTAATAATCTGTATTCGCTTTCGCTAGCTATCCCTGTTTAACCTTCCAATTAATATTTAAAAGAAAAGTATACACTTGATTAGATTATTCTAAAGTAGAATACAATTTTGAAAAAAAAATTACACATTTTAGCTAGAAATTGTCTTTATTATATTATCAGTTAGAGCTTTGGAGATTTGTGTTTTTACACAGTTGAAATCATCAATCAATCAATTTTAGACCACCATTAGAAACTTGTTGGGTGTAGGCGGTAACTACCGAAGACAAATGGATGGAGTCGCGCGTAACCCGTAGATCAATCAGAGTTAGACAATAATACCTTTAGAGCCGGCCCAGTGATCCGATGGTTAGGCGTCCGCGAACAATACCGAAGGCCCCGGTTTCGAATCCTGCGAAGTGCAGGAGTCGTGGATGCGCACTGCTGATGAGTCCCATACCAGGACGAAACGGCCATCCAGTGCTTCCAGGTGTCTAATGGTGGTCTAACAATGATTGATTGATGATTTATTATATTAGTCCAATTGATGTAGACGCACTTATTCAAATATCGAAAAGAAATCATTTTCATTTTACCTTTAATGTTGATGATTCATTGTTTGTTTTTTTAAAAAAAACCAGTAATACTTTTATTCCCTTTAGTAAAACAACATTTCAAATATAGAAAAACAAAATATCCGAAATAAATTAGATCATATATATATATTCATGAATCTATCAAGATTTTTACCTTATTTAATTATATCCTATAAACAAAGTTGTCACAATGTCTATCGTATACTATACACTTCTTCTCTGTTATCATCATCATCATCATTAACATCATCAAAGCCTAGTGAAATTAATAAACCAAATGGTTATAAAATGCTCATCAAATCATCATCAGTTCGATTACGATTAGATAATTTACCAACAAGTGCACAACAATATTTGAATGTTACTCCATCCGATAAACCGTCGGAATTTATCGTGGTCTTGTCTAGTGATGTACAGAAAATGATTAGAAAAATTCATTGTTCTGTTAATTATGTGAGTTCGGAAATTATTTTTTGTTTTTGGTTATTATGTTAAAAATAATTCTTTCGTTTCGTCATTTTATAACAAAATTCTTTCATATCATTCTACTTGAACTTGAATTTATAATTGTAGTTGACTCATTTTAGGATATGACTAAGTGACTGAATATAATATATATATCATGAATTCATATTAACAGAATCCAGTAATTCAATAAGTATAAGTTTATTTACTGTACTTCTGGTGCTATAGTTAACTAATTAAAGAAACTTCTCATTCCTTACATTTTTATGAAGGAAGAGACAAGAAGTTTTTGATATGTTCTTGAGCAAGGGAAAAAGAATATGATATTCAGACTCATATTGTTAGTTTAATATTACCTTTGTACATGATAATAACTATCACTTAATGAACAGCGTAGATGTAAAAGTTATAATGAAAGTATTTTTGAAACATTCAATCTACAGTTTTTCAAAAAAAAATTGATGGGATATTGGTAAAAAACCTAAGGATTCTCAAACATGGCTAGTTTTAGAAATATTTCAATCCCATTGAATGCTTCTGGATTTTACATAATCTTGTAGAACTCCTCATTAGTTCATAGCCTCCAACTTAATGTTCCATGTAATTTTGGAAAACTTAAGATATTTTTACTACAGTCCGGTATTATCACATCAGTAATTTTATTCTGTATTAAATGAATTTAAACACATATATACATACATGTTCAAAATTTGATTTTTCGCATATTTGTAGATTGACGATAAGTTACAGCCTCCATTACTTCAGTTGATTGTAAAAGAGGACACATCAAATCACAATAAATTTTTACGTAAACATGGAGTTCACTTGCCTGAAAAAACTCGAGTAAAAGTTATTGAGTTTAACTCTGATATAGACAATGCTATGTTCAAATTTCGACTGAAACAAGCAGAAAATTTCTTACTAACTGATCATTCTGTAATCATGGTTGTTAATTTAAAATATTTAAGAAAATTATTGTCAAATAAAAATGTACAGTCTACTACTACTACTACTTCTACTACTACTACTACTAATATGAAAGTAGATGAATGTGAAAAGCAGCTACAAAATTTAAGAAAGGTGCGTAAATGCAATGGAAGTTTATTCATTTGAATGTTTGTTTGTTTTTTTGAATTTTCTTGTGTTTAATATATTTATCGTTGTACATCACATATTTTTAATTATCATGTAGTATTATTTCAGTCAGAAATTTGTATTCAGCACCAGAAAATAACGCATCACTCATTTTCTATTTCTTTTTTTAGACTTATTTATGTACACATTTCGATCATGTTCTAATCACTTATCTTTTATTCAATTTGTCAATGAACGATGAAAAAAAAGTATGAGTTTTCATTAGTCTGAAGTACACTAAACTGATTAAAATACTTGAAATCAACAAATCTATGCAATAGGGCTTCTTAACGATTGATCTTATGATGTGGATAACATGATTAGAAAATCCAGCTTTTAATTAAATGATTAATAATCTTTGTAGGTATTACACTATGAACTGACTTGGTAATTGCAAGTAAGCAGATAATATATTTTCGTGCATCCTGGTGGAACGTACCACTACGAAATATGATCTCAATTTCCATAGGTCATGATGACTCATCTAGTCATTAATTTATTGATTTTTTGTAACATTACTTACTTACGCCTGTTACCCCCTTTTGCAGGCTATGTCACCGACCAGTTTTCTCTATATTCGTATTACAAGTATCTAATATCCAAATACAGAGACTTCATTGAAGAAATTTTCCTTTCGACAATATCGTTTATAACATTAATAGCTATACAGTAGTTTTCATAGTTATTTTACACGTAACAGTATGTAATCTTTCGTGTTCATTTAACAGTATTTTTATTTGATTGCTTTATATGTACTCATTGTTTTTTTTTATTCCTTACCCTTTTGAAAAGCTCAGGTGGAATACGAGAAAAACGTTGCAAAGTACACTGAAATATTCCAAAATATTCCTCATTGTAAAGTACGCAATATAGATCGACCGAACATGTCAAATGTTGTTATGATTTTAGAACCTATTAAAATAAATTAAAGCAATAATTACCGCAAACCTGTTCTTTTTCGACTAAAATAATCATATTGTCTGTCGACAACTCCATCATTTATTGGAATAATTTACTTTTACTCACGCTTGTCACCCTTAATGGAGTATAGGCCACCGACCAGTATTAGCTAGACTACTCTGTTCTGGGCTTCCTTCCCCATTTCTGTCCAATTTTTGTTCATTCTTCTCATGTCTGTCTTCATTTCTCGGCGTAATGTGTTCATTGGCCTTCCCCCTTTCCTTTGACCTTGAGGGTTCCAGGTGAGTGCTTATCTTGTGACGCAATCGGGTGCATTGCAAAGTGTGTGTCCTATTCACTTCCGCCACTCCTTCCTGATTTCCACCTCCACTGGAATCAAGTTTGTTCTCTCCCACAGTACGTTGTTGCTGATGGTGTCTGGTCAACAGATTCGAAGTATTTGCCGTAGACAACTGTTAATAAATACTTGTATCTTCTGGATGATGGCTTTCGTAGTTCTCCAAGTTTCCACTCGAAACAGTAGAACTATCTTCACATTTGTACTGAAAATCCTGACTTTGGTGTTGGTTGATATTTGTTTGGAGTTCTAGATGTTCTGCGACTGTAGAAACGCAGCCATTGCTTTGCTGATCCGCGCCTTCACATCTGTATCAGATCCATCATGCCTATCAACGAGGCTGCCCAAACATGTAAAGGGTTTTAAATCCTCAAGGCATCCACATCAAGAGTGATATGGTTTGTGCATGCTGTGTTGGTTCGGAGAATCGTGCCTTTTCCTTTATGTATGTTGAGACTTGCTGATGCTGAGTCTGCCGTTACACTAGTCGCCTTCTATGCATTTGTTGTTGTGTGTGCGATAGAAGAGCTAGATCATTTGCAAAGTTCAGATGGTTTAGCTGCACGCTGGTTTTCCACTGTTTCCCGTGCTTCCCTCCATAAGTTGACGTCCTCATAATTCAGTCGGTCACCAGGAGAAAGAGAAAGGGTAAGAGTAAGTAACCTTGTCTGACACCGGTCTTCACCTCGAACGGGTCTGTCAGCTGTCCTCTGTGCACGATTTTGCAGTTAAATCCATCATAAGAATTCAGTATGATGTTGACTATCTTCTCAAGTACGCCGTGATGTCGAATAAACCTCCACAGTGTTTTCCTATCCACGCTATCGAATGCTTTTTTGTAGTCAATGAAGTTGATGTAGAGTAGTGAGTTACATTCAATTGATTGTTCCACAATGATCCGTAATTTTGCATTTATTGTGTAGGCGATAGAAAAGCCATGTCATCTGCGAAGTCCAGCCTATTCCGCCGTCATTTCCAGGTCTAAATGATTGCCTCATTGATCGTTTCCCATTTTTTCTCTATAGTAGTTTCCTCTGTATTAAACAGATCGTGAAATACTTGGAACCTATCGTTTAGTTTGTCGGTATGCAGAAGAAAGGTCGTACTAAACGTTTGTGATGCTGTTCGCCCCTTTGTCTTGTGCTTCTCTAGTTTCAGCTTCATTTTGACTACCAATGATTGATGTTTTGAAGCTATGTCGTCTTGTCTCATCTCTTGGTTCTCACGTCCTTTATGGTTCTTCTGAATTGATCATAGATACAGATATGGTCGATTCGGTTCTGAGTAGTGTGATCGGGTGAAATCCATGTAGCTTTGTGTATGCGTTTGTGTGAGAATATTTTACCGCCTATGACGAGTTTGTTGAATGTACATAGGTTTGCGAATCTCACATCATTTTCGTTCCTCTCCGCCAGTCCATGTCGTCCAATGAAGTCTCCATATCTGGTGTTGTCCATGCCAAGCTTGTCATTTAGCTCCACTGTCAGAATGGTTGAATCGTTTGATGATCATCAGTCGACGATAGTCTGCAGCCTCTCGTAGAGTTGATCTTTAACGTCTTAACTGCAGTCGTTAGTAGTTGCATAGAGTTAGATGACGTGCTGCCAGGTTTCAAATGGTGGTCCTAAATTGATGGATTCATGATTTCAAGTGTATAACTTATTAATCTCCAGAACCCCGCTATGCAATTACGTTAGATACCGGCTCAGTGGTCCAAATGTTAGTCCTCCGCGTGCAAGGCTGAAGGTCCTGGGAGTGCAAAAATCATATATGTGCACTACTGATGAACGCCCTGTTATTGGGTTGGTTTAACGTGTTCTACTTTAGGCTCTTTATGGGACTTCTAGTTGAGATACATTATTTCTGCAGTTTCGATTTACAAGCTTGTCCGACTGTTACATGTTATTAACTATGGGTTTGGCATCAAAACAATAGAGTTAGCAGTTATGGAGAAAAAAATTACGAGATTTCAAACAATCCATATTCATTTAGAATGTACTGGCGGAGATCTGTTTAACGGAGTATTATAGTTAAAAGTTGGACAATAGATGACAAGATTGGGTCAAATGTAAGTCACTGGAGTGCATGTGATAACAGTTAAACTGATAATAGGCAATATGAAACTCACCAAATTATGGGTGTTACTAAAGTTTTGTCCGCAACAACAGGGTCCGTTCCAATCAACCAGTTTGCAGTTAAACAATATCGATCGAATCAGTGAGTAACCTGTCTATTTCAAGTAAAGATTTGTAGCTAACTTGAAGAATTTAATACTAATTCGTAGGGGGATAAATATTAAAATGCAGCTCTGAATTCAATAAAGCTTAGACCTGTAGGGAGCTACTAATATTGAGTTCACGCTTGCAGATTAATCGGTGCAACAGAAAGATTCATTTAGATGCTGTAAAAACTCATATAGCCCACCCGCCATGAGCATTTTCGAGGGAACGCTATTCCATATCAGTGCATTCTTAGTAAGGAAGACGTTTTCCCGAGTATTTGATTCATACTTCTCAAGTTTCACCGTAGATACTTTATCTAGAATGGTGTATGTACGAGGGCTTTGGATAAGGAATATACTACAAGAGGAGTAGGTGAGCTTGTTCAGGAGCTTAAAGTAGAGGATTAGATAGGAATTAAGCCTTCTTTCCTATGGTAGATCAAGTCCAATTTGATAAAATCGAGTTGGATCGTCAGTGAATGAGTTATGATTTAACATCCTGCAAGTGAAATTTCTTTGTATTCCTTCAACTTTCAACAGATCAGATAGGCGTAAGTTGAAAAGTAAGAATGAGCAGTTTTCAGCAGTAGGTCTTACGCATGTTGTTTACAGAATTGTACTGGATTCTATAGGAAGCAAGTTGCATTTTTCTCATTCGGAAAACTTTGTTGGAAATTTCTTCAGAGAAGTTTAAGCTTGGCGAGTAATTCACTCTTAGGTGGGTTACTGATTTGAAAATAGGTAGAACATTCTTGCCTGGAGAGAGAATAATTTTAGTAGTGTCTTCAAAACACATCCAGTCAAATTTTTGAGTAATGAGTCTTAAGTTACAACGCTTACATCAATTATCTACATTACTGAGTTCAAATCGGATTATGTACATCAAGTTTTCTATGTCAGATGTGTCAGTTTTATAGAAGATAAGAGGTAGGTTTTGTCAGCATTAAAGCATATGCTTTTGATAGGTAGTGGACCCAAGACGCTGTCCGGCTCAACAATACTGGTGATTGGTCGGGTTGTAGATATAGCAGAGTTAATTTTGGTAACTTGGCATCCATTTGTGAGAAAAGACCCAATCCATTGCAATAGGTGGCCATTAATCATGACGGAATGATGTCTGTTAAATAAGAGATTGTGAGGTATCTTATCGAAACCCTTTTAGATATCAAAATACAACACAATCAGTAGTTGCGTTTGACTGTATGATGGTCACTTCATCGACCAAATCTGTCAGATAGGACGTGCATGACCTAAATCTAGTCAAGCCTTATTGTAAGGGGTAGATGAGACCTTCATTGAGTAAGTGATCAGACAGATGATCTTTTATCAATTTCCCCACTACTCATGAGATAACTAGGGCAACATTATTGGTCTGCAGTTTTGGATTAAGTTTTTTCGGCCAAGTTTTGTGCATGGGGATGGCATGAGTTAATTTTCAGGTTTCTGGGTAATATACCAACCTCTAGATACAATGTAAATATTTTGAGCAAAAGTGTTAGTGCTTTTCGACCCGCTATTTTGAAGAGTATGGATGGTATTTCATGCGCACCACAGCTTGCATTGAGTTTGAATGCTTTAGTGGTGGCCTGAATATAATTAAGTTCAAAGTCGATATTATTGAGATTATTCTTAGTAATACAATTAAGAATAATGGCAGAGGTAAGAGATGTGTTCTGGTTGAGGGAAAACAGTTCATAAATAACAGTGTAGTCATAATAGGTAATTCCGTCAGGCAGTATTGAATAAATGCTGTGGTTCATTTTCTTTCTTTCTTTGTTAAACAGACGACAGAATTTTTGGGACTTGCATGCAGTAGCAAGTGCATTACCTTCCGTTTGCCTACGCACTCCATGTTGGCTTTTTACACCATCAAGTACAGAGTAGATTTTGTACATGATGCCGAAGTCCTTAGATATGCAGTTTGTACGTTTAAGTTTACGTTTCCTATCCCTGGATGTTTGGTGTTGTCAATAATGAAGGTAAATTAACACTGTTGAGAGTGATGAATACAACTAGTCGCCACATACATCTGTGAGCAAACAAAATGTCCCATTTAGTATCAATCGTTCGGTCTGCGATTCACAGTTTTACAAAATATTAGGGAGCTGCCTTTCATAATCTGAATATTTATGGCCTTATATCCAAAAATTTAAACACATTAAGGTTTAGTGAATTCACCACTAGAAAGATCAGCTGTGAATCTGTAGAATATATCTAGTAGACCGACACAGCCTAATTGAATTCATTTTTCATTTTGTTTGCTACAAATCTTTGTTTTCTGACCTGTATATTACATTTATAAGAACAGTCAAAGTAAGCCAGGTAACAGTTCAGATTTAAAGATTATTAATTGGTTGTGCCATAACATATGATTTGGAGATTTGGATGTGTGAAGTGTCCACACAAAAAGCTTTTTTGCGTCGGGCTACAGTAGTTTCTGTGCGAATGACAAGCTAAGCCAACCGGTTGAATCGCATACATGTTCTGAAAAGAATTCCAATATCGCGCAACTCGAACACTTGATTTGAAAGATTTGGCTTGGGCTTTAGAACTTTCTGAGGATGTTCCCTCAGATAAACAGCCCTAGATGGAAGAAGATATGGAGTATTGGTTAATTGATAATCCATATAGTGAAAGCCAACTTTGAATCACCTCGTTTGGGTCCTTCATTGTAAGATAGTTTAAGGAGACTCTGCTTATTTGAAGCAATACCCTACTCCTTGAGTCAATTATTCCATACGCGATCCTAAAATTTATGGTAGAAGTATAGTACCTTGAAAATTTCCTCATCCAATTAACTTGATGACTGGAGCATAGCCCATAAGACTTTGAATGATTTGACTGGTACAAGGATAGAATTACTCGTAAGTCCAACGTCAATAATTATTACGACTTCCAGATTTTTATAATCTATGACTTCAAGAGATGGCAATACAGTTTGTTGTTACATGAATCATAGCAGTTATTTTTAGGTATCAATGAACTCTTGCTAGAATTAACTTCTGATGACCGTTTGTTTTCCAGTTCAACCAATGAAACCAGGTCATTTCGTAATAGCTTCTGATGTATAGTGTGTCCCAATTCTAGATTTTTTTCGGTGAACGTTGGTAGTGATAATTTTTGCTCATTCCTACAAGTCATCTGCCCGAGGTAAAGAACTAGACTTTCGAAGTTTATAACTTCAAGAATTCTACTTTAGGGAGATTTTCATAGCTCATAGTCATAAACATATTTCAGCCCTGTTTTTGTTGAACGGGGTTCTGGAACTCTAATGCATGGTGAACAGTTATTGGGTCTACGTGGCCAGAACAACGCACAACACCGGCGAAGCTAACAGTAACTTTGATAATGTCTCTCTTCAACTGAAGGAAAAATCTCTATCCGCATTAAAAGTTACTGCTATCAACTGTAGGCAGATATGCAGATAGGAAAACAGACATATATTTATAAGATAATGATCAGTGCGCAAATCAAATAGAATTACATACCGCAGAACGAAGAAAGAAACATCCTCCTCCGAAACATTAAAGAATACCTAGAAAAACAATGCTTTAGATGCATGAAACGCACCAATGTAGTACTAACTGAAAACAAGCATTAAAATCACCAGCCCCTTTTTTAAACGTAATCCTGAAGACATTTGTTGTTGCTTGTTCAATCCATCCTTTCCTTCCAACCTATGTTTATTGTCATTTTTACAGTTGAAATCTGAATTAAAAACTTATTCTATAAGTGCACATTCTCCCTCCTGTTACGCGAATAGTGAACAACGTTATATGAGTTCCGATCCCTAATGTCTCCTTACAGCGCGATCTCTTTTTAATAACCAATGAAAGCCTCCACACCAGCTAGACATATAAAGGGGACGCAACCAGGGCTAATCCAACTCTTCGATCCATGCGAAGACAACCTGATGCTATCACCACAGAATTATTCTTAACGCCGTTTAAGACCAATGCACACCCACACACCTTGGGGTTCACAACGTCGTCGCAGCCCCTCTCCTTAAAATAAGCATAAATCTCTTGGATCGAGTGTAGAGGCAAGCAAGGACGTGAGCGCTAGAGTTGGAGAATAAAAGATAAACTGCAGCACCTGGAATTATTTCTCTGAGTTATTACAGAATCAGTGGTTATCTGATTATGGAGTACATGTTAAGCACGTCAAACCATCCTAACGTGAGCATCTTACCAAGGCATCAACACAACAACCACCGAGGTAATCTTCGAAAATTTGCGCAGTGAAGAGCGAAAACTCAGCTTCGTGCACACTTTTCTCATTGAGAGTCGTTGCGACTTAGAATGCTCTCTCGGCCGAGGTGATCACCCACTCACATACGGATTTTCATCTCCCTCGTGGACCAGCTGTGCCTGGTGTGACTTGAGACTGGCTAATCGTGGTTACTGCCATATCCTCAGATCACAAAACCTATTTCGCTTCTTATTTCTGCTACCTCTCCCTTGCTTACACTTCGGTATTCTTGCACACTCTTCACCGTCAATTAATTAAATTAGTCATCCATTTATTTACTTAGTTCTGAAGGCTTCACATTATTATCATGAGATTCTTCTGGTTAATAATCTCAACACTGAAACTAACTGATCCCCGGCCTGGCAACGTGACAGCTGCTGGTATACGAAAACCCTAATAACCTGAAACAAGCATACTCATTCATATCACGGGACATACGAATTCACAAACCACTGCCAGCTGGCTAGAATTAGACAGAGAAATAGCTAGACTACCAATCATTTGACACTATCAAACACCTGGAACCTTAGGGAACGAACAAGAATCGGACGAAAAGATATCAATAGGTTTATTGTAGCTCGTGAATAGTAGAACCTCGGTTATGCACACCACTAAACGCTTGCTACAGGCGATTAGGAGAGCCTGGCACAAGTGGAAGGTCTCCTTGAAGGATTCCAATCGCAGTTCCTACTTGGCATTGAGAAACAGATGCAATACCAAAGTTCCAAGTGACAGGAGACAATTTCAGATGAAGCTAGCTGCCAAAATAAAGGCGAACCCGAAGCATCTGTTTCGTTTCATATCCATAAGAAAACCCACTAATCAAGGGTTGCGTTCTCTAAAAGGACCAAACGGGGAAGACCTCACCAACCTAGAGATGGTCGAGATCCTCAAAACTAACTTTTCTGAGCATTTGAACCAGGCACCAGAATGTTCAGAGTACCACGCCAACCCATTATCAGCTGACGGCTTAGGAAACATCCGTATCACTCCTGACTTAGTACTGAGGCAAATAAAATCCTTACGCCCAGTTAAGTCAACAGGTTGTGATAAAGTCCGCCCTATAGTCTTGAAACAGTGTGCTGAAGTCCTCTGTTCATCGATATATGACCTGTTCAGGCATTCACTGAGTCACACCTATTCCCAGCTGAATAGAAACAAGCTACTCTCTCTCCATTCTTCAAAGGAGGAAATAGAAAGGACCCAACCTGTTACAGACCAGTCGCACTACTGCCAATATTATCAAATGTTAAGGAAGGACTAGTGGACGAACAAATGAGGTAGTACATGGATAAGAATAAAATACTCCATGAAGCTCAACACGGGTTTCGGAAAGGCAGGTAGTGTGCATCTAATCTTCTCATTGCATGGGTCAGTTGGACCGTAAAGTACCGGTGCATGTAATATTTCTCGACTTTGCAAAAGCCTTTGACACAGTACCCCATGCACGCCTATTCGAAAAGGTTGTGGAAACAGGCTTCACTGACCCACTGCTATCTTGACTCGGAAACTACCTCGAGAATAGAAAGTTTCGCACAAAGGTATACAGAGTGCACGCGAGTTGGCGAGTATCCACATTGAGGGTTTCACAGGGGACCATCCCAGACCCACTACTCTTCCTGATATTTATTAACGACCTGTTAGGCTCAGTTAGCTCACCGGCATTGATCTACGCAGACAATGCGAAGATCTGGAGGTCCATTAGAAGCGAAGAGGATTCGACTGAGCTTCGAAAGGACCTTACATATATTGAGAAATTGGCAGTGAAAAACGGTTTGAAACTCAACCAACCGAAGTGCCACGTCATGCATATTCTGCATCATATGACGCAAACGACCCATACTCTCAATGAAATTCCGCCCCCTAATTTCTCCTCAGAGTGAGATCTCGGTTTAGTAACCACAGAAAGCCCCCACACCAGTCCACATTATGTATGGGACGCAGCCAATGCAAATGCGACTCTTCACTTTATGCGACGTCAACTTGGTGCTTTTACCCCACAATTACTCTTGACCGGTATTTAAGACGTACGCGCGCCCACACCTGGAGGTTCACAATGTCATCGCACCCCCTCTGCCTAAATGAGAAATAAATCTCTTGGATTAGCATTGAAACTTTATCCTTATAATCCTTATTACTCTTCATATTGCAAATAGATGATATCCGGTCTGATAACGTGATGGCTGCTGGTTTCCAGAAACTCTACTGCCCTGAAACAAACGTTTTCATTCAGATCCCGAGACATACAAACTCACAACCAACTGACAACTGACTAGAATTAGACATTCGAGTGACTAGACCTCCATCCTATGAAAATTACCGAACACCTGAAACTGTACCGAAAGAACAAGAATCGTGCGCGAAGAAATCAAATTGGTTTACACTAGCTCGTGAAAAACATATTGGATATTGGATATTGAATTGAATTGAATATCAGTGGTGCTCTGTTTGAATTTGGTTGTACTCATCGTTAACCCACTTTTTCGACGGTCTAGTATATTTAAGTTATCAACTCCTTGTTTCACTTTCCGGACACATTGAATCTAAAGCTTGAAAGAACACTGATTTTTTCTCATAATCTTAATAAATGTAAGTGAGTTTCGTGCTCCTGCCTTTTCGTTACTCAAATCTAATTACTCTTACGTCACTCTGCATGGTTCTGTAGAACATTAGTTACCTTATGTATAAACGCGAACCACTCCACGCTCTAAAGCGCTTCTCACTCAAACGACTTGTACGACAAGTACCTTGGCCCAACCCTAAGGGCAAGCATACATTGTTTTCCCCAGGGTATCTGACTCTAGATCAGTCCGCGCATTTCGGTTCATAGATGTTAATTCAGCGTAAATTTATGCAATGGGTCGTACATTCATCGGCCTTAGAAAACAGGCGATTAGCTGACACTTCCATATTCTCACTATGAAGAGTGAGTATATCGCACTGTTTTCCAAACAGTATGGGAAAATACGTCTTATACATGTCCCCCTTTTTTAGTCGCTCCAAACTTTGTCATTTGTTGCTTTTATTGTAACCTATTTAAAAAATGTCAACTGTTAGCTGCGTTGGAAGTGACTAGAATATAGAGAAAATTGGAAGTATTTCTCATAGCTTACTCAGCTAACCGGACTTTCTATGCCCCTCTCAAAGACAGTATATAGAATAAGGACAGCCCAACGTCTTATTTACTTCGTTATGCATCAGTGGTTCAATAAGTCCACGTATCTTTAACCTGTGTGGGAAACAATAACACTCTATAGGTTGTATTACTACCCTTAGTCATCGGTAAGTGTTGTTGTGATTAATAGGACTAACATTCGTTACTTATTTTCAATCAATTTGTCCTCAATCTCCTAGTAACCTTTGCGGACTCTCAAAGTTCACCTTCATTCAAACATGTTTTTGATGAGTTTTTTATAATGCTCACCACGAAATCTGTGACCTAAGTTTCATAACAAATAAAATCTCGTTTCAAGTTGTAAACAGAGTTTGGTGTTATCTGCATTTCATCAGTGCTATGACAATGTATACAAACTTTATTCGTATACATTACCTTAATAATCTTGCTATTTATGCACCTATGTGATCCATACAGTCAGGTGCGTTGTTAAATATTTTCACACGATCTAGTTAGCGAATTCATTTTAATCGTCACATATTAGCTTGTACATGGACAGGTTACATTTTTAAAGCGTCTAGTTTTCTTATATTTTACTTTTGTTTCAAACAAAGCCTATCTGATACTGAATGTTTTATCAACTCTTACAGGTCTGGTATTAGCAGACGTTCCTATCTTTATAATTCTACGTTCAGTAATTTACTTATTAATTCCGTCCTAATTCAATTTTGGATTATTTTCTGAAGAAATAAAATGACTGGGTATGTTCATTTATTATTTTTCGAAAGCTTCATTATAAAACAAGCCTTCATGTTGGAGTTTCTTGTTTAACCCTTGATAAAACTGACGTTTTGTCATATTTCCTCTCATTCGTATCCTCGTAAATAGAATTCGGTGGGAAAATAGAGAAGTTTTTTAAAGGTTGTCGATTATATACGTCTGCTTTGAGTTATTATACCAATTGTTAAGGTGTATTGAAATCGAGCAAATAGTTATTTGGCAAGGCTGTCGCTCAGTAGTGCCTAAAATAAACATATTAACTAACGTCATTCATCATACTTTCTGTATATGAATTTATTACTAGCTCGTTCTATGAAGTGTACATTTCACATTTGTTCAACAAGTTCTCCGTGCTAGATATTAAAGTTGTGGTGGTATATTCATTTAATCCTCAAGTTTAATCCTTTTAAACTATAACCCAATCTGTCTTAATTAGATGTACTTGCCTCACAGCACTCATGTGCTCGAGTAGATATTAAGATAATTTCAGGTCTCTGTTGTACTAGAAATTAGCATAATTTCTCTATCTTTTAAATTTCATTATTACTTGTCTTCTATAATCCGATAAACATTGTTTACGTTCTGTCTCTTTCATTTATTTTAAAATTGTTACTTATAGCTAATATATGCCACTCCATCAGGGTTGTCCACTTTCTCCATTCTCATTTAAATTCGTCACTAGCATACTTTTAGAGACGACACTTGCATCGTCTAACTTTTCAGCAGTTGAACTTGTACAGGGAGACCCACTTATTGACTTATAATATGCCGATGACGTAGTTCTGTTTGGTGAAGACGCTGATAAGACGCAGTCTTCTGATCACCTTAAGTAACAATTCAAGCATGGTTGGTGTGTGGTTGCTTCTTTGAAATGTAAAGTGTTCCTTCAGGAATGGGTTGCATCTGCACCCGAACTAGTAATAGGGAGTGAAGTGGCGGAACGTGTCAACCGCCCCACTCATCGGCCATCTCATTCGTTCTCTAACCATCGGTTACTACCGTCACTCCGACCCCAATCAGTTAGTCTGCGTCTATTGACATGTCTCAGTCCACTTGTCAATGACTTCCATGGATTTATGCCGTGTTTTAAGTTTGCCATCCGTAGCTTTCTCTAGCCTACGCCTACATCATCGCTGGCAGAGGCAGTTGGTGATTGAGCACATGTCCTAATCATCTCAATTGATGAAGATTCACTACTTCACCACTTAATCTGCCATCCTTATCTAGTACACAGGATATACGAGCAAAGCTTTGAGGACAACTATGATCAAATACTAGTGACCTACGAATATCTTCTAATCTTAGTGGCCATGTTTCACACCCGTATAGTAGGACGGAGAAAAATGCTACGCAGTAGACTCGTCCTTTGGTTAATAAACGAACACCTCATCTACGTCATAAGTGAAGCAAGTCGGCGAAAGCTAATCGAACTCTTTTTATCCGTGCTGAGATTTCGTCACTTATCAGGCCATCGGCACTGATGAGACTCTAAAGATGAGTGAGGCTATCAACTGCTGCACTCCCTATCACTAGTTCACGTGCCGATGCATACCAATCCTGAATCAATATTTCTCATTTTGAGGGGGAGAATGACACATCGACCATGCTTGCATTGTTGCGTAAGGTGGTCAGAAGACTTCATTTTGTCAGCATTTTCGCCTAGTAGAACTATGTCATCGGCATATTCTAAGTCAACAAGTGAATCTCCTGGTACAAGTTCAACTTCTGAAAAGTTAGACAATACAAGTGTCGTCTCTAAAAGCGCATCGACGATGAATTTAAATAAGAATGGGAATATTGGACAGCCCTGATAAAAAACAGTAGTAGTTATCGATTCCGATGACAGTTTGAAATAAGCTCTGACCGGACCAGTAGTGTTTGAAAAGAGAACCTGTTTAGGGTTAATGCACTTCTTTGTTGCTCGTCTAAATTGATTTCAGGTATATTTTATTGACAGTATCTGTAATGTCTCTTATCTATTAAATGTTTGATTTTTTTGTTTTAGATATTAATGATTACATGGACCAAACAGATGAATTAATCAGTCATGAAGCAAAAGAATTTTATGATGAAATCCGTGGACTAGTTGTTGTCTTTTTGCTATTCGCAATCCTTTTCTTTATTGCTCATATCACACTACAGTATTTTCTAATAAGAACGGAATATGAATTGAAGCCATATCGAAGTGAACGTTTAACTTACCAACTAGTTCTGGGTATTTGTACATTTACACTGACAATAGGCCTAACTTCATGCAGCCTATTACCATTTACTATTATCTCTAATGAGATTCTAATTATTTTTCCACAATCATACTATGTACAATGGTTAAATGGGGAGTTAATACAAGATTTGATACTGTTAATCAATATCGGGTGTAAAATATCCTATTTAACCATACCATTCTCTTATTTTCTGTTAAATTCCCAGGGATTTCTTCATAAATCACATTCCTTGACACCACGCTTAGTTTACTCTTTTACAATGGTCTTATTCTTCTACATTTTGTGTTTTGGTACGTCATGGTCATTGACAAGTTTTGTATCGGCGTTAAATTATTATTTTTTATCAGATGTATTACCTGCTAGTGATAAAAACTTATTTTTTGAATCCCACAATCAGGCTTATTTTTCTGTTAATCTTACTTATCACTTTGATTATTATGAAAATCATCCAGTCTCATTTCTTCTAAATTCTGTAAAATCCGTCGGCTGGATTAGATTTCTCCAGAACATTTTCATCCAGGTAATATTTATGTCAGCTTTAGAAATAATTCAAATGACAGCCTCTTTATTCGGACTATTATTACTATTTATTTGCACTCCAGTGGGTCTACTATCTATTGTCTTAAACCTAATCGCTATTAGTATACATTCTTTGCCCAATATAACACCAAAACAAACATTGCATAATCGTATTGAACAAATGAATTTCGAAGCATTAACTATTCTGGATGACATTAAAACTGTCCAACTTTTATATACTACTAACAGCACGTTAGATAACGAAGATGATTTATTGATTAATAAATCAATCTGCTTTCGGAATTACACCGATGTCAAGTCAAAAGAAGAGTTATTATTCAAGTATACAAACGAGTTGGATATGTTAAATTTAGAAATGTTACAAATCAGGCAGCGTATAAACGCACGCAAGTTTTTGCGATTCATACGCGAATCTACAAACCTACTATTTTATTTTTTCTGTTTAGTTTTGCTTTTTGTTCTGTTGCATTTATTGGAATCATTTGTATTCTTCAATATTATTGATCTTTTATGGAGTATGATTTTTGGCAATTATGGTAGTAAGGATATCGATAATCCTTTAGTAACGACAAAGAGCAGAGATTATTCATCGCTTTCAGCTAATTCTGCAGATTACAATTTTGCACTTGGTTTAAAGCCTGTTTCGTCACTTGGACATATTGGAGCTGCTTTTCAGGTAATTTTTTTCATTATTTTCGTATGCCAATGTATGTATGATTAAATGAGATGTGACCAGTTTCAAAAATTTTTAGTTTATCTGCTAATCCATAGGTTTATAATATTTCAAATAACGATTGTATAAACTCCGTTCACATAGATATGACACCTAAACTGTCTTGTTCTTCTTAGTTAACTGAGCGTTTCATCATATTTCTTTTGGGAAGAAATTGACAGCCCATCACAAATGCAGTCTTTGCACATAACATCGGTCATCGTCAAACTGTGGCTGTAATCTTAAGATAACTCGTACCTGTTATGTTATTTCGATTCAGTTTATTATTGCTCTGTTAATTTTATACTATTAGTTATTCAAACGGTAAATAATTGTGCGCGTGCATGCTTTTTTATAATGTCTTGTAACCATATTTGGAGTTTCAGTCAGTCAGTCACATGCAACGTAGAACTTGGTACGTAAGTACATCAGTTCATGTTGCCATACCACATTAGCACAGAGATATAATTGTCAATTCAAATCCAATAGTAGAAGAGGTAGTAAAGGTATTAGAAGTAATCGGAGTGGTTAGGATTAGAAGATATTATTCAAGAAGTATGATTTAGTGAGCAAAGTTTAGAAAGTCAAAACTAGAGGTGTTGAAGAATCCAGAAGATTAGGATTTGAGAGAACACAAAGAATAAATGCACCGGCGCCATTGCAAATGGTTTTGAGCCATGTCATTCAGGGAGTTTGAATTAGGCTGGATACTGAATACAAGGATCGAACATGCTAGTTGATGTAGATGACCGTTTTCCAGTCATCTTTAGGGCTTGAATAATAAACCAGTTAGGATATAGACTTCTACGGATATCTACGAGTAATTTTTTGGTTTAATTACATAATTTAAGAGGACTTGTTTCGCTCCCGAAATATCGGTATTCACGCCTTTGGTATATAGGTATTTAGAATACCTTAGTGCGCTAACGGATTGTTTGATCATGTTTATGTAATTTGTCTTAAATTTAACATACACGTTCAATGTCTTCAACCGGATTTAAAATCCACCATATGTCACACAACCTGTGTCTCAGTCATTCAAGCGGAAGTTTAAGCTCTTGTGGGACATCTATTAGGTTTGTAAATCCGAGTTTTCTGGTTAGTTTTTATTAACGAAAATGTCCTCATGGAAAGAAAAAAATTAACCGACACTTGTATTATTCTATCGCTAACTTTTGTATGCACAGCAGACATCGTAATGAAACGTCTTTTTTCACATTTAGTACTCATGTTTTGCCGTAGTGTTTTGAAATGTTTTCAACACACGCACGCTGTAAACAGACATGAAGATTTTTTTTGTTTTTAACCCAAATATTTTTCGATCTAATGTATGTCACTTTGCCGATATTGTGTAGTTATTATGGAATATGTCTTTCTACATCTTTGGAAATGATTTGAAAGTGATAAATTCTAATCCTTTCAAAACTGGCTGCTTTAGCGTGAAAACCAGGAGCAGAAAATATCGATTTGACTACTGGACAATATAAATAAATACTTATGCATCTCTTAGAAACGAAATGATGTGCATTGGTCCTATAGGACATTTTTTAATGATCATTAAATGGCTTTTTCAGTAGATCACTTTTGATTGACCCAGTATGCCATAAACAACATTCAAGTTTACTACCTTTTGTTTATCGTGTTCCCAATTAATTGTTTATTCTCTTTCTAGGTATGCCTGGTGCTGTTCCTTCTTGTGTTAAGTTTGTGGGGGTTTTACTCGCTCCCATGTACTCGTTTCCTTCGACCAAAATCTCACGCTACAAGTTTGGATATTATGTTGGCGAACATTTTGTTGTTTTTAATGCTAAGTGCTGCACTTCCGCTGCAAACCAATCTGCTAGGATTAACAACACTCACTTTACCCAGTCCACTCAAAGCTGAAGCTGTCATGTCACCTACATATTCAGAAAATTCAGATCTTGTTTGCGACTCTTCACAATACCGATTTATTTGTGATGAAAACACTTTCAACTGTCCAACTACGAAATCGAGCAAAAAATCTTGCAACCGGTGGACAAAACTGATTAGTGACACATACTTTGACCCATTTAGATGGCTTAGCTTTATCCATTTAGTCAATCCACTAAGCTCTTCATCTACGAACAGTCTAGATGAACTAACAGAAACCCATCCAATTCAAACAGGAAAGCAATCGGTTTTCCATCAATTCATTTTTCGTGCTTTCGGCTATCCATCCGTATCACCTAGTTATGGGCTTGGTTTAGTTATATTAACGTATAATATTTGTTTCCTGCTTTCTTCCATGTGGATTGCTGGCCGACGGTTAACAGACGCTACGTTTTCAATCAGTTTAGATGTGGTAACAACTATTCGGTGTTTGCATCAATTGGATATCACATTTAAACCTAGATCACACTTGGAACATACGGAATGGCTAAATGAACTACCTAGTACCAATGGTTCAGAGGAACTTGATCGTCGTATTTATTCATCATAGTCGATTTATGACTGTCCACGGTTCTGTTTATTGTGTATTTATGTACACGACTAGCGTAAATGTTTGTAATATTTTCGTTGATGTTTTACTGCATTTTCCATTTATTTTGTTATTTTATTGATAAACTAGTCGATTATACAAATATATATACATATTCAGGTGAATAAACCCTTGTTATTGCCTGTAATTTGAAATGATCTCTTAGTTCGAGTATATACTGATTTGTCTAATTTTGTTTCAATACTATGTATGACAGCAATTAGTTCTTCTGTTTTGAAAAACCATATACTATTCGGTTTTCTTTCTTATTTTTCGGTTTTTGTCTTTTCTCACTTTCGATAATCTTTTTTCATGAACGATAGTTCATCTTAATTATGGTCAGAATTTTATTTTTCATATAAATACACTGTAAATTAATTAATCGTCATTGATAATTGGTATTATCATTTTTTCTTAAAAAAAATTAGGATACTCTGATGAGTGAATGATATATATCTGGTTACTTTTAGTTTTACATACTTAGAAAAAGAAATAAACGGAAGATATATCCATGTCAGTAGAGTTATCCTCGTCATCATCATCATCAAGGGTGACGTAGAACTTTGCACGTAAGTACAGCAGTTCAAGTTGCCATGCCACATTAGCACAGAGATATAATTGTCACTTCAAATCCCATAGTAGTAGAGATAGTAAGAGTATTAGAAGTAATCGGAGAGATTAGGATTCGAAGATGTTATTTAAGAAGTATAATTCAATGAGGTAAATTTAGAAAGATAAAGGTGATGAGGAATTCAGGAGGTTAAAATTTCGTAAAACACAGCACTTGCGCCATTGCAAACGGTTTTGAGCCATGTCACTAAGGGTTTCCAACCATCGATTATTATCATCTCACGGACCCCGACCAGGTTATCCTCGATTATCGATCCGATTATAATGGAGACATGAAAAAAGTACTTTGGATTAAATTCTCTGCTGCGTCTATCGTTTGATAAATATCAAAGTTAGCTAGCATACACTTCTTAGCCTAAATCGTGTTCAGTTGGCCTGGTATACGAGAAAAAGTTAAGACAACTTCCATGAATAAGCTGTTATCATATACCCTCATAGTTGTTTGCCAACTAAGCAATCGAAATGTTAGGTTGTTAGCTGGTTTCTGGCTAATATTCATACTAATTTGGTACCTGGGCAGTTCTTCTATGAAAGTAGAGACATGTTTTTGCTCGATCATAAGTCTTCACATGCCAGCTATTGTCGTCTGATATTCTTGATTTTCAGTGCAATAATCTTGAGAATCAATTTAAATTAAGCACATAGTATATGATTAAAATCATGTCATCAAACATACAATCAAGTTTTTCAAATAATTTTATGTCAAGTAATTTTGTTTTACTCGTTTCGGTTTGTAGCGTAATCGGATTATGCTAGTGGAATTAGTGTGATTTTTTTGCTTATGCAATGTAGTACATTGTTGCATTTTGTGTAGGCTATAATTGATTAATTGCAATTCTAAACAGTAATTATGATCAAAATGATAACTGATCATCATTTTATTATCAATATAGATAGATTGAAAAGTGCATGTTGTTCTCATTTTGACTTCTTATCAATAATATTTCTTCAAGCAATTATTCATGAATATTTGTTAAATACTTCATTGTAAAACGTTTAAAACTTCTAGTTTATAATATGATTAGTTTGTGATTGCCTAGTCTCAAATAAAAGGACAAATTATAGATGTCAGACTCGTCACCTGATATGCTTGAAACTATTACGGGTTCGCCTTAGTTGATAAACGAGAACGAGACAATGAACCAGCGTCCAGGTAGACTACCCTGATCCGATGACTAACCAAAAGTCTTGTTATAGCATAGAAAGTATATTCTACAAACACCCAGCAAACACAATGAATTCAAGCACACAAACTGAGTTTATTTTATACATCATAGAAACATCCTTCGTACAGTCACTAAAATACACAGCCAAAGGTTTTTACTGGTGGGAAATGCGATCTCAAGGTCAACTGATCAACTCATGCTCGGAAACATAAAATCCAAAATTAAAGCATTGATCAAACGAGTTCTGGGGATCTAACGTCCTCAACAATAGATCAATGGTTTATACAAAGCCTACTAGCCATTTCTCCAATATTTATTGTTCTCTCTATGTTAAAGTTCAAAATTACTGTTCTATTTGTCTGATAAGCATTTATTTTTTGAATGACATTTTCATAAATTATACAATACAATACATATTTGATTAATGATATCAATTATCTTAGGATACATGTTCATAAAATATTCATCAGATCTCGTTATGAAACTGCTGATATTTTAAGGTATTAAGAATTTCATCTTTATATATCTTGTATAAGAAAGTAATGTGAAAATTTCCAGAATATCTCATAATATCACTTGGTTGCTTACTAGAAATAAGTTCACAATTATGAAATAACGTTCAACTTTTTTTTAATAGGATAACATAGATCCATGTTATTCGTTTAAACATGAATAATAAAGCAGTATTGGCGAATAAGATAATGAAAAAAAAACGATTCTCTGACAGAAATCGAAGTTGTTCATTATGATTACATTTCATAGTTTGATGCTCACTGACAGCTTTGTATTAATCTTTAATAAATAGGCCTGTAATTGGTGTAAAACTTAATACTTCTGAAAATGTATTCAAAGCTTTATTTTTATTAGTCATGTTATACAAATAGCAGACTTTTGGTGCTTTGCTTCGTGAAGAAGAATGTTGGATTGTTTAATTTAAAATGATTATTGTTTCTCTGAAAATGAATAGAACATAAGTGTTCATCAGCTTTTTAAAAGTTTTAATTATTAGATTTAAACAAAATGAAATGTGAATTTTCGTAATATTATGTCCAACAAATACACAACTATTTCAAGTGTTATTGTCTTTTGTTCACTTCTTAATGAGTTTGTAGATGTCTACTGCTGAGGAATGCCAAACTAGATCCTGAAAATCGTCTAGTTCTTGAAGGTGAATTCAGTTGTTGATAAAAAAGCCATGTAAAAAATAAAGTAATAGATTTCAACTTGAGGAACTTTTAGTGGTGAGAGATACCAGATTGACTATAATCACCACTAAATGTTCCATACCATCCTGTCATTCAAACCAAAATAAATCCATGTCTTAATATTTTGTTGAAGGAGAAAGTAGGCATTACATAGGGAGCAGCGCGTTTGGAAAAATGGCAGCAACACGAAAAGAACGTTGCACGCAAGAAGTGTTTTTGGTACAGTTAAACAAAAACGAATACAATAATGTATGTTTTTCACAAATCATATTTTCTTCGTAGAGGCGTTCCACTACAAACTACATAGTTTATCGGATTTAAAATATGTATCAAGCTTGAATGTTTATGAAATATAATATCAGCCTATAATATAGTGTAATACTTAATATTTTAGTAAAAATACCATAACTCGTATCTTGTGAATTTACCCATTCAGTCTTCAAAAAGATAAAACTTTATTCATATTCGTTTTAGACTTAAGTTCTCATTCCCTTGTTTAATTTTAAAGAAAGTGACACTGAAATCGATCGTATAAATACAGCCTATAATTATTAATTCATGAGTTATAGTTCTCTATTAACAATTAATATGATATTTACAAATTAAGCAGCTGTGTTCTTCTGTAAAATGTCGTTTATATTTCCTAAACAATCATGTAGATTCGGTAATGTGTAGAAGTAATTATGGTTCATACTGTAACATCTATATCTAGACTAGATCCGGATTTTGAATCACTTATATACCATTTAATCGATTGTGTGTACAAATTGTTAACAATGTTAATCATTCCTACTTTTAAGACTTTCGTCGCCAACCTTACGGTAGAAGAATGATTCTACTAACAATTCCCAAAACTGGTCTGGTTAATAAAAGTTCTTCACTATTTTTTAATCACATGGTAAGATAAACAAGAATTCAAAATGGTATTTCAATGAAAAGCCAAACAAAAAATCTCACTGACAAAAATTTTTATCAAACTTTATTTGACAATTAATCTAATCACATAAGTTGCAGTTACATGTACACATGAACAAATTAATTATTTTTTTATGCCAATTTTAACAAATTAAGCTTATACTGGTTTGAAATTCACAAAGTATTTCATCAATATCATATGTATGTCACTTTCAATCATCGTAAATATTCTGTGTACATTTGTTTGAAAAAATATCGTATGACATTGTTTAATAAAACAAGAAACTTCAAAAAATTACTTTCTAAGTTTCTTGACGAATTTAAAAATCTATCTGTAAACCTCTTGTTAAACCAATCAAACGAAAAAAGAAACTAACTGTACTTAAAGATCATTCACAAAAATTTGAACATAGATTCTGATCCGAATACGTGTACAGACTACAATGCCTTATTTATATAATTTGTATCATGTAAACTACGCGTTTTTTGAAGAAAAAAACGCTGAAGGTGGATAAGACAAACATTTAGGAAAGCACTCAGTCGCATCACGAGGCAAGACGTAACTTGGAACCCTCAAGGCCTAAAGAAAAGAGGAAGACCAAAAAATACATTACGTCGAAAATATGGAGCAGACACGAAAAGAATGAACAGCAGTTGGGTGGAAGTCGAAAGGAAGGTTTAGGACAGAGTGGGTTGGACAAATCTGGTCAGCAAACTATGCTCCATTAGGGGAAACAGGTGTAAGTAGGTAAACAACGTGATTTCTGGGCAGAAAAGTTTTGATTTTAGGGTATAAAATGATGGCACACCTAATTTGTAAGCCACTTCCTATGAGTTATGTTTTGATAGTGACTAATAGTAGAATCTATTGTAAGCATTTTGTCATATTTGAGACTGGTAAAATAGATGTGCGGGAAAGCCCATTGTTCATATCTAAATTCAGACGTTCTCTGAGCTCAGAGAACGAAACACCACCACAATCATCCACCTGAGCTACAAGTTTTCTCCACCATCTCACTGCTGATTATTGGTAGGATAATATATTTGTGATATCCCAGTATGTAGAAATCTAAATTTCTGACGTTTTAGAAGTCTCAGGAATTCAAATTTCTGATCATTTAGATATTAAATATATTTTATTATTAACATTCTTCACAATACTCAACTTATTTGAAATCTTCAAGTTCAAGCCTGATATTGTATTTATCATAGCAGTTTGATTTTATTGATATTCACAATCAAAATAACCAGCTTAATATTTAACATATATAACTGAAACAAGGTAGTGATATGTCAGGCAAAGATGGAGAGGAAACATGGGTGTTTCGATGACAGACAATTCAAATTTTCACTTGAAAATCAGATGGTCAATAACCTGCTTGTATTGCAATTGGATTTTTGAAGATTATTTGTCCACTGCTTCAAGTTAACTAATCATAATAGCACAGGGAATTATCAAGGCACATTGCAGGGTAATATAAGTGGTAAGAAGGTCAGCTGTCAGAGTAAAGATAAGGTAGAGAAAATGAAAACAATATGTTTTAGGATCTCAGGACTCAAATTCCAAAACAAGACAAGAAGTTATTAAACTTGCCACTTTGCAAACGAGGTCAGAAGACTATCTTGGTTACTCGGAAGTATTTATTTTTATTGTCTATAAATAATCTAAGTGTGGTCCAACAATAAATCGTAACTTAATTACATTTAAGTTTACACTGAAGGTGAAAAAACGACAACAATAATAGTCAATCGTAAAACAACCGAACGTAAAAATGATTGGATCATAATCGCTATCTATGAAAAATATGTTCCAACCAATAGGAATATAGTCAATTTATTGATAATTAACTCAACCAATAAGGTTCAGGAAAAGGAGATGAACCTTAACTACCAATAAGTAATAGCCATAAACAAGAATTGTACACGAAGCCCCTTGCCATTTTCTACAGCAACCAGGTACCCTAAAAAAAAAAATGTGGCTCAGTGTAATAGTCAACAACTCGATGAACTAATCCCAGGTCTTTGTTTGATCGCCTCTAGCTTTCTTAAAAACTACACCTACACCAGACTTCACCCACTGAGGTAGGTGACGATTTCACATACGTAGCATGTTCCAGCCAATTCAGGCGATAAAGTTTCACCAATAACCTCGTCAACCGACTTGCCATATTTACGTGATACCCTGTACTTAAACCCTTACTCGGTCGTCCCATTAGGCACAAACGTCATCTAGGAGAAACGATGCATCAACACCAACAAAAAACTTTCAAATCTATGAGATCTAAGATTATGAGTATCGCTGTGATTAATTCAATAATAGAATTAAAATCTAGTTTTTAGCTTTTATTTCAAAATGATGAGGCAATGCTACACTTTTTTGGATTATAGAGCGTGGAAAAGAATTACTACGTACACAATCATTTTGACACGCTATGTTTATTTGCAATTTCGATTGTTTTCATCAAAAAAGAGTAAGAAATATAAATAGACATTGTAAGTACAGTGGAAAATAAGTAGGCTTGTTGAACAGAAAAAATGAATTATGAACAAAATTACAAGTAACTCTTGAAATGTTTTCAAGTTTTACTCAATATTATCAAGAAAATTATTTTAATTCACACTCAAATACACAACACTTTTAAAGTGTTATTGATTTAAGCTATTCCATCTAAAAATAATATAGGAATGAATCCTGTCTAGGTTTGAGTGTTTTCTATTTCTAAACTATACACAAAAGTCAATCAATCAGTTACAAAATTTACAAATCTCTTTATAGTAAAAGTGTGATTTATTGTAATTCAAACAAATATCTGGCAAAATCCCAAGTGTTACGGATAATTTAGGTTGGAATCACTAGTTTTAATAATATTTTACAATTGAAATTGAATTAGTGTTCACATATATCCAACACAGAAGAAATAAACAAAATTATTGTTTATATTTTTCTCTAAACAGAAAGTAATCAAAAAAATGTAGCGTGCATATACAATGATTATTACAAAAATAAATATTACAAGAACCAACAGTAAATTTGTGCACTGTGTCAAAAAAGTAGTATAGCAAAAAATAAATTAACAAGTTATAAGCAACAAATAATATAAAGACTATAATTGAAGGCAAGTTGTGTCATATGTTTTATACGTCCACTTCATGAATATAGTAACACCAGAAAATGCATAGATTATTCACTGTAACTGTACACCCGATTTGTATGCCTGACATAAAAAAAACAGAAAACAAATAGGTAAAAAGATCAGTTGAGATCACAAAACGAAACAATTATCGAAGTAAGGCTTATCATTGCTGCCGAACTTGAACACAATAATTACTTAATTGACATTTCCTTTACTAGTTCAACCATTACCGCAAATTTAAAAGGATAAACTGACAGTCAGTCATTCAGGTACTACGTAGAACTTCGTGTATACGTACATCAGTTTAAGTTGCCATATCACATTAGCACAGAGGCGTAGTTATCAATTCAAATCCCATAGTAGTAGAGGTAGTAGAAGTATTAGCGGAAATAAACAAGATTAAGGTCCGAAGATATTATTCAAGAAGTATCATTCAGTGAGATAACTTTGGAGACAGAAAGATATAGATGATGAGGAATTCGGAAGATTGGGATTAGTGAGAAGCCAAAGAATGGATGCACATGCACCAACGTAAATGGTTTCGTGCCATGTCATTCAAGGTCTCTAACTATCGGTTACACTATCCTCTCGGAGACCCCAACCACGTAGACCACACTTACCAACATGACTCAATCCAGTTGTCAGTGACTTCATGGATCTGTGCCATGTTTTTGTCTGGCCGCTCCAAGCTTTCTTGCAACCTGTTCCTACACCACAAAACAAAGCTCGTCAACGCAGTCGGGGGTTGGACATTCGTAACGCACGCCCCAACCACCTCAACTGATGAAGTTTCATCACTTCATCTACTGGTTTGCTATCCCTTCCTAGTACTCGTTTACTAACGACAGCACTGCTTACTCGGTTGTCCTACGATACTCGGGCAATGCTTCGAAGACACGTATGACCGAAAACCAGTAACCTTCGAATATCCTCAACGCTTACCGACCATGTTTCCCACCCGTATGGTAGGACGGAGCGAAATGCTGCGCAGTACACACATCCTTTGGCTGGCAGACGGATATATCGCTTACACTATAAACGACGCAAGTTGGCAAGATTCAATCGAACCCTCTGCATCCTTACTGAGACTTCATGAGACATCAGACTACCAGCAATGATGAGACACTCCCAAGATAATGGAAGCGGTCAACACGCTCGCTCATTTTACTCTCTATCACTAGTTTAGGTCCCGATGCAAGCCAACCTTGAAGCAACATTTTTCATATCGATGAGAAGAATCGCATCGCCAACATGCTTGCATTGTTACTTAAGGTGATCAAAAAACTCTGAATTCTGTCAGTCTTCACCAAAAAAACGTAGTCATCGATATATTCTAAGTCTACCTTACCGGTTGATATCCCTACTGTTTCTACAGCTTTCTGGATATCGTTTCAAGCTACCTTAAGGTGGGCATCATGTTCACGGTCGTCGAACTGTTTTTTTCGAGTTGATCCTGGAATATACTCTTGGTTTATTTATAATTAATTAGGACTGTAAAATGCATATCTTTGTGTCCATTAAGCCGCAGACAGACAAGCGTTCGTACAAGAGCATGATCTGAATCTAAACATGTGATCCAGGATAAGCGGCAGTTTTCCGTCCAACATCTTCATTGGTGGCCGATGGAGATGTGGTCTAGTTAGGCTCAGCGTTGAGTTGACTTTGGGGTCTCCGTGTCTAAAGGTGTTTTTCTTCATGCTTAAAGTGCGTATTCACCAGAAACAGGCAGTTATCTGAGTATGGTTGCAGAGTTATCTGTTCTCGGAGCAGCGACATCATAAGATCCATCCACGTATCCTTCAGTTTCACTTAGTTTAACTACTTGGGCATTAAAGTTACCAGCCATTATTACTACATCAGAGCGCTCAACCTTTTGGAGAAGGTAGGTAAGCTTTCTGTAAAACTCATCTTTTACCAAATCCGACCTGCAGTCAGTCAGTCAGTCAGTCAGTCAGATGCAACGTAGAACTTCGTATGTAAGTACATCAGTTCATGTTTCCATACCACATTAGCACAGAGATATAATTATCAATTCAAATCCAATAGTAGAAGAGGTAGTAAAGGTATTAGAAGTAATCGGAGAGGTTAGGATTAGAAGATATTATTCAAGAAGTATGATTTAGTGAGAGAAGTTTAGAAAGTCAAAAGTAGAGGGGTTGAAGAATCCAGAAGATTAGGATTTGAGAGAACACAAAGAATAAATGCACCGGCGCCATTGCGAACGATTTCGAGCCATGTCATTCAAGGTCTCTAACCATCGATTATTATCATCTCGCGGACCCCAACCAGGTAGTCGACAATTACCAACATGGCTAAGTCCACTCGTCAATGACTTCATGGATTTCTCCCATGTTTTGGTCTGGCCGCCCCTAGCTCTCTTCCAACCTACTCCTACACTATAAAACAAAGCTCTTCAAGGCAGTCGGTGGTTAGGCATACGCAACACATGTCCCAACCACCTCAACTGATGAAGTTTCACCACTTCATCGATTGATCTGCCATCCTTACCAAGTACTCGTTTCCTAACGACAGCATTGCTTACTCGGTTGTCCCACGGTATACGAGCAATGCTTCGAAGACACCGATGATCGAAAATCAGTAACCTACGGATATCTTCTACTCTCAGTGGAAGAGACTGTGAAGAAGCAATGGCGAGTGTCCCTGTCTTTCCGAGTTCGTACTTTCTCGTCTAGTCGGACACTGTACAAGTGACTATCTACCGGAAGCCAGTCCAGGAGAGCTAGTTTTGATTTTGAACTCAATGCTATGCCCACACCAGCGAGGCAACAGGAAGTAACAGTTCAGTCTCCAGATACATGAGGCATAAATCCAGACGGTTCTTTATGTTGAAAAGTTGACGTCAAACGAATGACAGTATTCGAATGCATCAATGACGCGTGATTGTACATTCACAGCCACGAAAGTCTGCTTTCCTATCTGACACAACGTATGAACATTAAAAGCTACATGTTATTTAGAGAGCGGCTTCAAGACACCAGATATAACATTCCGTGTACTCAAATCACTAACATTAGAAGCGCAATGAGTGAACGATCGCATGAGGATAAAAAGCGAGAAAGTGGAGCGGAGAATGCAAGTGGGTCAACTTAATACGACGAGGCATAACTAAGTATTTATATTCAGACAAAAATAAGCTAAACATCTTTTAAGCTAAGTAAGCAATGCATGCACATACTCAAGTAAAAATAACCAAGGTTATGAGCGAACAACAGACAAGGTCAAACGACGTGGATAATGACTCGAAAAAATATATTGATTAGTTTTTCCAGAGGCTAGGACATGACACATTGGCTTGACATATTAGTACCCACGAGAGTCCTCTCGATTTCGTAAACACCCCACCACGAAAAGCTGATGGATATATACGCGTGGCCATATGAAAGCGTTTATGGAAGGAGCAGATGACCCCACTCCTGGCTAAACCACTACATTTAGGGTGGAGTCACAGGAATGCTGGCGATTGAACCGCCACACGAAGTCAATATTCCCATTTTAAAATGCTTTATCTCGCGTGTTCAAATTTACTAATGAGCTAACATCACCAACTATAGGTTTGTGTACCAGTAACCACTACTTAATCGTAGATATCAACAACTTTCAGAGATGGGATACGTATTGAATAATCACAAGATTACAATTATATTCTTTAGCTTAATGTTTCATGCTATTTAACAGCCATTGTACCTTTAAAGGATGCCTGACAGTTCAGTCGTAAATGGTGTAATACTTAACTTTTTATTACATAACTTCTATAAAACTAAACGTACTAATGCTCACATATTGGGCATTTCAGCCGCTGCTTTACCTTTTACTCCCATCAATTTTACGGGAAGCATCTAAGCCACATATTTCTAGTTGGTTAACTTCGATAGAACGCACGTTTATGTTATATGTAATTTTTTATAAGTACCATTTGGGCATGATGGAGCACTAAAGTAATGCTAAAGAGGTATGTAGTAGAGTACTAAATATAGTTATTGAATAAACCTTTAGGGTTTTGAATCGGTAAATGCCCTCTACTCTAAGCTACGGCGTCAATAAAAAAATCAAGTAACACATGAGACGCTAACCTAAACTGAAATAATTAATGAAAGTTCAACTTACTAAAATAAAAACTATAGTATATTTTTTCTATCCTTTGACATCTGAATCGATATCCATGCATGAAATGTTATTAAATGTAGGAGAAAAGGTGGGGAACATAGTAGGAGAATCGAGCATTTGACTAGTTGGTAATACTTTAGTGTCCGAATTTTCTTCGTTTGGTGTTTGATCTGAAGAATCAGGAGGAAGTAAACCTTTAAGGCGATCAGGATTAAACGGCACTATCGCGAGTGATGGTTCGGGTGAAAGTCTGAAAAATTGCATAGTTTTAATCAAGAAAAAGTGTTACAAGAATAATGAAATTTATCTCCAGTAAAAAAAGTAATAAACTATGAGTAAACCACTTAAAAAAACTGTTTCTACATAAGGCTACATATTACACAATAGAGGTCAACAAGAAACGGAATGTTTATGAAATACACCGTAAAAGTTTTCTTTGGTGTTACTTTAAAGACTACGTCAAGAACCGTGTCGGATGCACCTTTATGAGACAATGAATTCACATAACACTAGTGCTTACTTGAGATATAAATGTCCACTATTTACAGCTTTTCTTATGTTTGCTGAGAACAAACATTTATGATTTCTAATCATAACATACAGTACATCAAACCTTAATTACTAATGTTTTCCTGAAGGAATATCAACGGATATAAATTTCTTCTGCAGTTACACATTATAGTGAATGAAGTATCCAGCTACAGTACAAATTATTAACAACTTACGAATTTCTGACTGCAAAAGGTTCTCTTGACCGACAGTAAGAGAGACGATCATATGTTTAGGCTGAAATGGATAGAACAAGTTTTCTTCACATGGAAGTGCCTAATATTTATCCCCCTTTTGAATTAACACATTTTGATACTCCACATCTTTAATTATAATCTTAACTCGTCCAATTTAAGTTTCTCAATTTCTAAGTAACTGTTGAGATTATTAATATTAGATGCAATGAAGCTAGCAATAGAACTGAGGAAGTGAGTTTTGTCTTAGTTAGGACTCGTCCACTGGATGTACTCGCTTCCCAGAGTTGATGTACAATCCGGTACTAGAACACGGTACGCTCTGCTTCAAACTCCACTGCATTATCCACTTAGCTACTGAGTCCAGATAGTCACTTACTTCTGCGATGGGTGTGAATTTCACTTCAGTTTAAAACGGTTCGGATTATCCTGTTGTCCATACTTTGACCGAATTTTGAGTAGTCTCGGCTATCTAGGATTAGAATGTAAGTGGATAAAGCGGTGGAGTTTGAAGTAGACGGTACCGGAATGAATATTAACTTTGAGACACAGATACATCCTGTTGACAACTACCACATAGGATGAAACGCACGTTTTGGGTCTCACTGCTAGCTACATTTCATCTACTCTATTTTAATTTGCATCATAGCGGCTACACTAAAGAATGTACATATTCCAAGACTGATAGGATTTCGGTCATAATATCGATCGGATAATTCAAATCAAATGAAGATGGATTGTTAAAATTATTATTTCTAACTGCAACTTTTTTCAATGTTGATCTAAAGTTTAATAAAACCATATTATATTTTCACTTCCTTGATTAATTTATTTAATTACCATAAAAAGAACAACTATAGACGTAAATGTTTTTGCATGAAGTTTTTTGTCATGGCGAACAATCAATATCAAAACTCACAGTTAATGGTAATATTAAATGAAGGAACTTACAATCCTTTTAGGAACACGTCTGTTGGATTCATTCGTTTAAATCTTAAGTGATCTTTCAAATCATTTGAAAATTGCAAAGGTGATCTGTGAATAAATTTAAAATATATTAGTTGATACCAATAAGAGACGCAAAAATGATATCAGTAATTAGTTTTTTTTCGTACAACTATCAATAGGTAATTATTTCAAATCATTCCTTTTTCAAAAGAATTCGAATATTATCATTACCATAAATCACTTTCGACTCATTCGAAAATTTTATATGTTAAGAGCAAAACAAATATATGATGAAGGGCATTTCTCATTCAAATCACTTAATTTATTGATTTAGCGAACTGGATACAAACATTGCTGATTAACAATTAATTCGATTTATTTCAATTTATTGATTGACCGAAATATATAAAATGATATGTAATTTATTACTAAGCTAAATTTCTTTTAATCAGTGGTTGTTGAATACATTAGTTTGTTTACACTACTGTTTTTATCCTTTTATTGAGATACGTCTCGTTCCACTGTAGCGAGTAAATAATTACATCATACCAATGTCAGTCAGAGCATTAGTAAGCTTTCTGATTTTTATTTACCCTCTAACTTTTTAAAAGTTAAATTTTCAGGTAAATAATTCATTTTCTTTGGATTCTTTTCGTTATTACAAATTATTTCTGATTCGTATAGCCAAGGAGATATGAAGCATCCCCAAAGTCCACAATTCTCATTTATGTCATCCTCATTTGTTGTGTGCTATACCTTTACATCCGTAAGAATCCACTTTCTTCCGGACTTCACAAAACTTCGTCATTCATACCTACAAAAATTATACATTCAGAAAAATAAACTAATCATAAACATTTATTTATATTTACCTATCAGTTTGAGTATCTTCATCAACTTCCTCATCGTCATTAATAGTAATAACACCTGCATTCGTATTAGTGTACAATGACAAGTTCTGATACATTTCATGAGCGGAAGCAATCTGACTAGAATCAAGTGGGAAGTATGACGAACTACCAAAGAGAGGTGTGCCACAATCACTTTTAATTTTGGATGCATCGACCGGTAAGGTTAGATTCAGTTGAGCAAAATGATTTGCCATAGCTGTTTCACAAAGATAATATTTCCGTGGTATTACAGTGTCCGGAATAGGACTTCTAGAGACATTAATAAACAGCAGTAGAAAATAAATTTCGAGATTTTCGTTTAAGACTCTAAAATCTTAAAACTATATTAACAGTTCCAATTAAAATAGGAATTGTCTTAAAATGAATTCATTGCTGGAGTCTTAATATGAATGAGAATAGTTCTGAAAAGATGGGACACCAAAGAAGACGTGTAAAAAATTTCGTATACTCAGTAATATGCATAATTTGACGACTATGCAGGAGAACATTGGGGTTTTCAATACTTCTCATATTAATCTTAATAACACTACTGAATTAAGTATTGAAACAATGTTATGAAGAGCTACTTGACACTCGATATACATATTTTCATTTCACACTTCACATCAACCAACAGACTCTAAACAACGAAAATTATAGGTGGATATCATTGAATACATACTATATCTTGCTTGTGTTTGCACTTACCAAATGCTCAATAAATGTAACTGTATTATCTTTCCGATAACTTATGTATAATTTCTATGTATCCGAGTTGATTGCGTTCATAGGATGACTTGAATTGTTCTCATATAGCATGTTGATATGAAGATTTTCGAGAACAGAAAGATTTATGTAAAAAGAATAAAGATCATATTTGGTGAGGAATAGGGTTCACATGGACTAAATTAGTCTAGGATCGTGAAAACACAAGAGTTGTGATAGATAACCTGTGCGTTTCTCATTATTATTTAACTATCTTTTCTCAAAAATAAAATTTTCCCGCTATTTATGATTATATTCACATACTGTGTTAGCCTGGACAGTTCATTTTTACATCGAAACAAAAGTGTGGAGAAAATGAACAAAGAGACAATAATTAACAAGAAGTAGTTAATACTTACATTCCCACACAGTGAGCCACCCGTGAAACTTCCTCGGCGGCTGATGGTAGCGCTCTACGCACTCCGTTCGTTTGGTGTCGAGCGCCCGGTCACCGGGCGCTCGACACCTAACGAACGGAGTGCCTAGAGCGCTACCATCACCCGCCGAGGAAGTTTCACGGGTGGCTCACTGTGTGGGAATGTAAGTATTAACTACTTCTTGTTAATTATTGTCTCTTTGTTCATTTTCTCCACACTTTTGTTTCGATGTAAAAATGAACTGTCCAGGCTAACACAGTATGTGAATATAATCATAAATAGCGGGAAAATTTTATTTTGAGAAAAGATAGTTAAATAATAATGAGAAACGCACAGGTTATCTATCACAACTCTTGTGTTTTCACGATCCTAGACTAATTTAGTCCATGTGAACCCTATTCCTCACCAAATATGATCTTTATTCTTTTTACATAAATCTTTCTGTTCTCGAAAATCTTCATATCAACATGCTATATGAGAACAATTCAAGTCATCCTATGAACGCAATCAACTCGGATACATAGAAATTATACATAAGTTATCGGAAAGATAATACAGTTACATTTATTGAGCATTTGGTAAGTGCAAACACAAGCAAGATATAGTATGTATTCAATGATATCCACCTATAATTTTCGTTGTTTAGAGTCTGTTGGTTGATGTGAAGTGTGAAATGAAAATATGTATATCGAGTGTCAAGTAGCTCTTCATAACATTGTTTCAATACTTAATTCAGTAGTGTTATTAAGATTAATATGAGAAGTATTGAAAACCCCAATGTTCTCCTGCATAGTCGTCAAATTATGCATATTACTGAGTATACGAAATTTTTTACACGTCTTCTTTGGTGTCCCATCTTTTCAGAACTATTCTCATTCATATTAAGACTCCAGCAATGAATTCATTTTAAGACAATTCCTATTTTAATTGGAACTGTTAATATAGTTTTAAGATTTTAGAGTCTTAAACGAAAATCTCGAAATTTATTTTCTACTGCTGTTTATTAATGTCTCTAGAAGTCCTATTCCGGACACTGTAATACCACGGAAATATTATCTTTGTGAAACAGCTATGGCAAATCATTTTGCTCAACTGAATCTAACCTTACCGGTCGATGCATCCAAAATTAAAGTGATTGTGGCACACCTCTCTTTGGTAGTTCGTCATACTTCCCACTTGATTCTAGTCAGATTGCTTCCGCTCATGAAATGTATCAGAACTTGTCATTGTACACTAATACGAATGCAGGTGTTATTACTATTAATGACGATGAGGAAGTTGATGAAGATACTCAAACTGATAGGTAAATATAAATAAATGTTTATGATTAGTTTATTTTTCTGAATGTATAATTTTTGTAGGTATGAATGACGAAGTTTTGTGAAGTCCGGAAGAAAGTGGATTCTTACGGATGTAAAGGTATAGCACACAACAAATGAGGATGACATAAATGAGAATTGTGGACTTTGGGGATGCTTCATATCTCCTTGGCTATACGAATCAGAAATAATTTGTAATAACGAAAAGAATCCAAAGAAAATGAATTATTTACCTGAAAATTTAACTTTTAAAAAGTTAGAGGGTAAATAAAAATCAGAAAGCTTACTAATGCTCTGACTGACATTGGTATGATGTAATTATTTACTCGCTACAGTGGAACGAGACGTATCTCAATAAAAGGATAAAAACAGTAGTGTAAACAAACTAATGTATTCAACAACCACTGATTAAAAGAAATTTAGCTTAGTAATAAATTACATATCATTTTATATATTTCGGTCAATCAATAAATTGAAATAAATCGAATTAATTGTTAATCAGCAATGTTTGTATCCAGTTCGCTAAATCAATAAATTAAGTGATTTGAATGAGAAATGCCCTTCATCATATATTTGTTTTGCTCTTAACATATAAAATTTTCGAATGAGTCGAAAGTGATTTATGGTAATGATAATATTCGAATTCTTTTGAAAAAGGAATGATTTGAAATAATTACCTATTGATAGTTGTACGAAAAAAAACTAATTACTGATATCATTTTTGCGTCTCTTATTGGTATCAACTAATATATTTTAAATTTATTCACAGATCACCTTTGCAATTTTCAAATGATTTGAAAGATCACTTAAGATTTAAACGAATGAATCCAACAGACGTGTTCCTAAAAGGATTGTAAGTTCCTTCATTTAATATTACCATTAACTGTGAGTTTTGATATTGATTGTTCGCCATGACAAAAAACTTCATGCAAAAACATTTACGTCTATAGTTGTTCTTTTTATGGTAATTAAATAAATTAATCAAGGAAGTGAAAATATAATATGGTTTTATTAAACTTTAGATCAACATTGAAAAAAGTTGCAGTTAGAAATAATAATTTTAACAATCCATCTTCATTTGATTTGAATTATCCGATCGATATTATGACCGAAATCCTATCAGTCTTGGAATATGTACATTCTTTAGTGTAGCCGCTATGATGCAAATTAAAATAGAGTAGATGAAATGTAGCTAGCAGTGAGACCCAAAACGTGCGTTTCATCCTATGTGGTAGTTGTCAACAGGATGTATCTGTGTCTCAAAGTTAATATTCATTCCGGTACCGTCTACTTCAAACTCCACCGCTTTATCCACTTACATTCTAATCCTAGATAGCCGAGACTACTCAAAATTCGGTCAAAGTATGGACAACAGGATAATCCGAACCGTTTTAAACTGAAGTGAAATTCACACCCATCGCAGAAGTAAGTGACTATCTGGACTCAGTAGCTAAGTGGATAATGCAGTGGAGTTTGAAGCAGAGCGTACCGTGTTCTAGTACCGGATTGTACATCAACTCTGGGAAGCGAGTACATCCAGTGGACGAGTCCTAACTAAGACAAAACTCACTTCCTCAGTTCTATTGCTAGCTTCATTGCATCTAATATTAATAATCTCAACAGTTACTTAGAAATTGAGAAACTTAAATTGGACGAGTTAAGATTATAATTAAAGATGTGGAGTATCAAAATGTGTTAATTCAAAAGGGGGATAAATATTAGGCACTTCCATGTGAAGAAAACTTGTTCTATCCATTTCAGCCTAAACATATGATCGTCTCTCTTACTGTCGGTCAAGAGAACCTTTTGCAGTCAGAAATTCGTAAGTTGTTAATAATTTGTACTGTAGCTGGATACTTCATTCACTATAATGTGTAACTGCAGAAGAAATTTATATCCGTTGATATTCCTTCAGGAAAACATTAGTAATTAAGGTTTGATGTACTGTATGTTATGATTAGAAATCATAAATGTTTGTTCTCAGCAAACATAAGAAAAGCTGTAAATAGTGGACATTTATATCTCAAGTAAGCACTAGTGTTATGTGAATTCATTGTCTCATAAAGGTGCATCCGACACGGTTCTTGACGTAGTCTTTAAAGTAACACCAAAGAAAACTTTTACGGTGTATTTCATAAACATTCCGTTTCTTGTTGACCTCTATTGTGTAATATGTAGCCTTATGTAGAAACAGTTTTTTTAAGTGGTTTACTCATAGTTTATTACTTTTTTTACTGGAGATAAATTTCATTATTCTTGTAACACTTTTTCTTGATTAAAACTATGCAATTTTTCAGACTTTCACCCGAACCATCACTCGCGATAGTGCCGTTTAATCCTGATCGCCTTAAAGGTTTACTTCCTCCTGATTCTTCAGATCAAACACCAAACGAAGAAAATTCGGACACTAAAGTATTACCAACTAGTCAAATGCTCGATTCTCCTACTATGTTCCCCACCTTTTCTCCTACATTTAATAACATTTCATGCATGGATATCGATTCAGATGTCAAAGGATAGAAAAAATATACTATAGTTTTTATTTTAGTAAGTTGAACTTTCATTAATTATTTCAGTTTAGGTTAGCGTCTCATGTGTTACTTGATTTTTTTATTGACGCCGTAGCTTAGAGTAGAGGGCATTTACCGATTCAAAACCCTAAAGGTTTATTCAATAACTATATTTAGTACTCTACTACATACCTCTTTAGCATTACTTTAGTGCTCCATCATGCCCAAATGGTACTTATAAAAAATTACATATAACATAAACGTGCGTTCTATCGAAGTTAACCAACTAGAAATATGTGGCTTAGATGCTTCCCGTAAAATTGATGGGAGTAAAAGGTAAAGCAGCGGCTGAAATGCCCAATATGTGAGCATTAGTACGTTTAGTTTTATAGAAGTTATGTAATAAAAAGTTAAGTATTACACCATTTACGACTGAACTGTCAGGCATCCTTTAAAGGTACAATGGCTGTTAAATAGCATGAAACATTAAGCTAAAGAATATAATTGTAATCTTGTGATTATTCAATACGTATCCCATCTCTGAAAGTTGTTGATATCTACGATTAAGTAGTGGTTACTGGTACACAAACCTATAGTTGGTGATGTTAGCTCATTAGTAAATTTGAACACGCGAGATAAAGCATTTTAAAATGGGAATATTGACTTCGTGTGGCGGTTCAATCGCCAGCATTCCTGTGACTCCACCCTAAATGTAGTGGTTTAGCCAGGAGTGGGGTCATCTGCTCCTTCCATAAACGCTTTCATATGGCCACGCGTATATATCCATCAGCTTTTCGTGGTGGGGTGTTTACGAAATCGAGAGGACTCTCGTGGGTACTAATATGTCAAGCCAATGTGTCATGTCCTAGCCTCTGGAAAAACTAATCAATATATTTTTTCGAGTCATTATCCACGTCGTTTGACCTTGTCTGTTGTTCGCTCATAACCTTGGTTATTTTTACTTGAGTATGTGCATGCATTGCTTACTTAGCTTAAAAGATGTTTAGCTTATTTTTGTCTGAATATAAATACTTAGTTATGCCTCGTCGTATTAAGTTGACCCACTTGCATTCTCCGCTCCACTTTCTCGCTTTTTATCCTCATGCGATCGTTCACTCATTGCGCTTCTAATGTTAGTGATTTGAGTACACGGAATGTTATATCTGGTGTCTTGAAGCCGCTCTCTAAATAACATGTAGCTTTTAATGTTCATACGTTGTGTCAGATAGGAAAGCAGACTTTCGTGGCTGTGAATGTACAATCACGCGTCATTGATGCATTCGAATACTGTCATTCGTTTGACGTCAACTTTTCAACATAAAGAACCGTCTGGATTTATGCCTCATGTATCTGGAGACTGAACTGTTACTTCCTGTTGCCTCGCTGGTGTGGGCATAGCATTGAGTTCAAAATCAAAACTAGCTCTCCTGGACTGGCTTCCGGTAGATAGTCACTTGTACAGTGTCCGACTAGACGAGAAAGTACGAACTCGGAAAGACAGGGACACTCGCCATTGCTTCTTCACAGTCTCTTCCACTGAGAGTAGAAGATATCCGTAGGTTACTGATTTTCGATCATCGGTGTCTTCGAAGCATTGCTCGTATACCGTGGGACAACCGAGTAAGCAATGCTGTCGTTAGGAAACGAGTACTTGGTAAGGATGGCAGATCAATCGATGAAGTGGTGAAACTTCATCAGTTGAGGTGGTTGGGACATGTCTTGCGTATGCCTAACCACCGACTGCCTTGAAGAGCTTTGTTTTGTAGTGCAGGAGTAGGTTGGAAGAGAGCTAGGGGCGGCCAGACCAAAACATGGCAGAAATCCATGAAGTCATTGACGAGTGGACGTAGCCATGTTGGTAATTGTCGACTACCTGGTTGGGGTCCGCGAGATGATAATAATCGATGGTTAGAGACCTTGAATGACATGGCTCGAAATCGTTCGCAATGGCGCCGGTGCATTTATTCTTTGTGTTCTCTCAAATCCTAATCTTCTGGATTCTTCAACCCCTCTACTTTTGACTTTCTAAACTTTGCTCACTAAATCATACTTCTTGAATAATATATTCTAATCCTAACCACTCCGATTACTTCTAATACCTTTACTACCTCTTCTACTATTGGATTTGAATTGACAATTATATCTCTGTGCTAATGTGGTATGGAAACATGAATTGATGTACTTACGTACGAAGTTGTACGTTGCATCTAACTGACTGACTGACTGACTGACTGCAGGTCGGATTTGGTAAAAGATGAGTTTTACAGAAAGCTTACCTACCTTCTCCAAAAGGTTGAGCGCTCTGATGTAGTAATAATGGCTGGTAACTTTAATGCCCAAGTAGTTAAACTAAGTGAAACTGAAGGATACGTGGATGGATCTTATGATGTCGCTGCTCCGAGAACAGATAACTCTGCAACCATACTCAGATAACTGCCTGTTTCTGGTGAATACGCACTTTAAGCATGAAGAAAAACACCTTTAGACACGGAGACCCCAAAGTCAACTCAACGCTGAGCCTAACTAGACCACATCTCCATCGGCCACCAATGAAGATGTTGGACGGAAAACTGCCGCTTATCCTGGATCACATGTTTAGATTCAGATCATGCTCTTGTACGAACGCTTGTCTGTCTGCGGCTTAATGGACACAAAGATATGCATTTTACAGTCCTAATTAATTATAAATAAACCAAGAGTATATTCCAGGATCAACTCGAAAAAAACAGTTCGACGACCGTGAACATGATGCCCACCTTAAGGTAGCTTGAAACGATATCCAGAAAGCTGTAGAAACAGTAGGGATATCAACCGGTAAGGTAGACTTAGAATATATCGATGACTACGTTTTTTTGGTGAAGACTGACAGAATTCAGAGTTTTTTGATCACCTTAAGTAACAATGCAAGCATGTTGGCGATGCGATTCTTCTCATCGATATGAAAAATGTTGCTTCAAGGTTGGCTTGCATCGGGACCTAAACTAGTGATAGAGAGTAAAATGAGCGAGCGTGTTGACCGCTTCCATTATCTTGGGAGTGTCTCATCATTGCTGGTAGTCTGATGTCTCATGAAGTCTCAGTAAGGATGCAGAGGGTTCGATTGAATCTTGCCAACTTGCGTCGTTTATAGTGTAAGCGATATATCCGTCTGCCAGCCAAAGGATGTGTGTACTGCGCAGCATTTCGCTCCGTCCTACCATACGGGTGGGAAACATGGTCGGTAAGCGTTGAGGATATTCGAAGGTTACTGGTTTTCGGTCATACGTGTCTTCGAAGCATTGCCCGAGTATCGTAGGACAACCGAGTAAGCAGTGCTGTCGTTAGTAAACGAGTACTAGGAAGGGATAGCAAACCAGTAGATGAAGTGATGAAACTTCATCAGTTGAGGTGGTTGGGGCGTGCGTTACGAATGTCCAACCCCCGACTGCGTTGACGAGCTTTGTTTTGTGGTGTAGGAACAGGTTGCAAGAAAGCTTGGAGCGGCCAGACAAAAACATGGCACAGATCCATGAAGTCACTGACAACTGGATTGAGTCATGTTGGTAAGTGTGGTCTACGTGGTTGGGGTCTCCGAGAGGATAGTGTAACCGATAGTTAGAGACCTTGAATGACATGGCACGAAACCATTTACGTTGGTGCATGTGCATCCATTCTTTGGCTTCTCACTAATCCCAATCTTCCGAATTCCTCATCATCTATATCTTTCTGTCTCCAAAGTTATCTCACTGAATGATACTTCTTGAATAATATCTTCGGACCTTAATCTTGTTTATTTCCGCTAATACTTCTACTACCTCTACTACTATGGGATTTGAATTGATAACTACGCCTCTGTGCTAATGTGATATGGCAACTTAAACTGATGTACGTATACACGAAGTTCTACGTAGTACCTGAATGACTGACTGTCAGTTTATCCTTTTAAATTTGCGGTAATGGTTGAACTAGTAAAGGAAATGTCAATTAAGTAATTATTGTGTTCAAGTTCGGCAGCAATGATAAGCCTTACTTCGATAATTGTTTGTTTTTCTGATCTCAACTGATCTTTTTACCCATTTGTTTTCTGTTTTTTTTTATGTCAGGCATACAAATCGGGTGTACAGTTACAGTGAATAATCTATGCATTTTCTGGTGTTACTATATTCATGAAGTGGACGTATAAAACATATGACACAACTTGCCTTCAATTATAGTCTTTATATTATTTGTTGCTTATAAACTTGTTAATATATTTTTTGCTATACTACTTTTTTGACACAGTGCACAAATATACTGTTGGTTCTTGTAATATTTATTTTTGTAATAATCATTGTATATGCACGCTACATATTCTTGATTACTTTCTGTTTAGAGAAAAATATAAACAAAATTTTGTTTATTTCTTCTGTGTTGGATATATGTGAACACTAATTCAATTTCAATTGTAAAATATTATTAAAACTAGTGATTCCAACCCAAATTATCCGTAACACTTTGAATTTTGCCAGATATTTGTTTGAATTACAATAAATCACACTTTTACTATAAAGAGATTTGTAAAATTTGTAACTGATTGATTGACTTTTGTGTATAGTTTAGAAATAGAAAACACTCAAACCTAGACAGGATTCATTCCTATATTATTTTTAGATGGAATAGCTTAAATCAATAACACTTTAAAAGTGTTGTGTATTTTAGTGTGAAATAAAATAAATTTCTTGATAATATTGAGTAAAACTTGAAAACATTTCAAGAGTTACTTGTAATTTTGTTCTAATTCAGTTTTTCTGTTCAACAAGCCTACTTATTTTCCACTGTACTTACAAAGTCTATTTATATTTCTTACTCTCAATTGATGAAAACAATCGAAATTGCAAATAAACATAGCGTGTCAAAATGATTGTGTACGTAGTAATTCTTTTCCACGCTCTATAATCCAAAAAAGTGTAGCATTGCCTCATCATTTTGAAATAAAAGCTAAAAACTAGATTTTAATTCTATTATTGAATTAATCACAGCGATACTCATAATCTTAGATCTCATAGATTTGAAAGTTTTTTGTTGGTGTTGATGCATCGTTTCTCCTAGATGACGTTTGTGCCTAATGGGACGACCGAGTAAGGGTTTAAGTACAGGGTATCACGTAAATATGGCAAGTCGGTTGACGAGGTTATTGGTGAAACTTTATCGCCTGAATTGGCTGGAACATGCTACGTATGTGAAATCGTCACCTACCTCAGTGGGTGAAGTCTGGTGTAGGTGTAGTTTTTAAGAAAGCTAGAGGCGATCAAACAAAGACCTGGGATTAGTTCATCGAGTTGTTGACTATTACACTGAGCCACATTAATATGTGTAGGGTACCTGGTTGCTGTAGAAAATGGCAAGGGGCTTCGTGTACAATTCTTGTTTATGGCTATTACTTATTGGTAGTTAAGGTTCATCTCCTTTTCCTGAACCTTATTGGTTGAGTTAATTATCAATAAATTGACTATATTCCTATTGGTTGGAACATATTTTTCATAGATAGCGATTATGATCCAATCATTTTTACGTTCGGTTGTTTTACGATTGACTATTATTGTTGTCGTTTTTTCACCTTCAGTGTAAACTTAAATGTAATTAAGTTACGATTTATTGTTGGACCACACTTAGATTATTTATAGACAATAAAAATAAATACTTCCGAGTAACCAAGATAGTCTTCTGACCTCGTTTGCAAAGTGGCAAGTTTAATAACTTCTTGTCTTGTTTTGGAATTTGAGTCCTGAGATCCTAAAACATATTGTTTTCATTTTCTCTACCTTATCTTTACTCTGACAGCTGACCTTCTTACCACTTATATTACCCTGCAATGTGCCTTGATAATTCCCTGTGCTATTATGATTAGTTAACTTGAAGCAGTGGACAAATAATCTTCAAAAATCCAATTGCAATACAAGCAGGTTATTGACCATCTGATTTTCAAGTGAAAATTTGAATTGTCTGTCATCGAAACACCCATGTTTCCTCTCCATCTTTGCCTGACATATCACTACCTTGTTTCAGTTATATATGTTAAATATTAAGCTGGTTATTTTGATTGTGAATATCAATAAAATCAAACTGCTATGATAAATACAATATCAGGCTTGAACTTGAAGATTTCAAATAAGTTGAGTATTGTGAAGAATGTTAATAATAAAATATATTTAATATCTAAATGATCAGAAATTTGAATTCCTGAGACTTCTAAAACGTCAGAAATTTAGATTTCTACATACTGGGATATCACAAATATATTATCCTACCAATAATCAGCAGTGAGATGGTGGAGAAAACTTGTAGCTCAGGTGGATGATTGTGGTGGTGTTTCGTTCTCTGAGCTCAGAGAACGTCTGAATTTAGATATGAACAATGGGCTTTCCCGCACATCTATTTTACCAGTCTCAAATATGACAAAATGCTTACAATAGATTCTACTATTAGTCACTATCAAAACATAACTCATAGGAAGTGGCTTACAAATTAGGTGTGCCATCATTTTATACCCTAAAATCAAAACTTTTCTGCCCAGAAATCACGTTGTTTACCTACTTACACCTGTTTCCCCTAATGGAGCATAGTTTGCTGACCAGATTTGTCCAACCCACTCTGTCCTAAACCTTCCTTTCGACTTCCACCCAACTGCTGTTCATTCTTTTCGTGTCTGCTCCATATTTTCGACGTAATGTATTTTTTGGTCTTCCTCTTTTCTTTAGGCCTTGAGGGTTCCAAGTTACGTCTTGCCTCGTGATGCGACTGAGTGCTTTCCTAAATGTTTGTCTTATCCACCTTCAGCGTTTTTTTCTTCAAAAAACGCGTAGTTTACATGATACAAATTATATAAATAAGGCATTGTAGTCTGTACACGTATTCGGATCAGAATCTATGTTCAAATTTTTGTGAATGATCTTTAAGTACAGTTAGTTTCTTTTTTCGTTTGATTGGTTTAACAAGAGGTTTACAGATAGATTTTTAAATTCGTCAAGAAACTTAGAAAGTAATTTTTTGAAGTTTCTTGTTTTATTAAACAATGTCATACGATATTTTTTCAAACAAATGTACACAGAATATTTACGATGATTGAAAGTGACATACATATGATATTGATGAAATACTTTGTGAATTTCAAACCAGTATAAGCTTAATTTGTTAAAATTGGCATAAAAAAAATAATTAATTTGTTCATGTGTACATGTAACTGCAACTTATGTGATTAGATTAATTGTCATAATAAAGTTTGATAAAAATTTTTGTCAGTGAGATTTTTTGGTTTGGCTTTTCATTGAATACCATTTTGAATTCTTGTTTATCTTACCATGTGATTAAAAAATAGTGAAGAACTTTTATTAACCAGACCAGTTTTGGGAATTGTTAGTAGAATCATTCTTCTACCGTAAGGTTGGCGACGAAAGTCTTAAAAGTAGGAATGATTAACATTGTTAACAATTTGTACACACAATCGATTAAATGGTATATAAGTGATTCAAAATCCGGATCTAGTCTAGATATAGATGTTACAGTATGAACCATAATTACTTCTACACATTACCGAATCTACATGATTGTTTAGGAAATATAAACGACATTTTACGGAAGAACACAGCTGCTTAATTTGTAAATATCATATTAATTGTTAACAGAGAACTATAACTCATGAATTAATAATTATAGGCTGTATTTATACGATCGATTTCAGTGTCACTTTCTTTAAAATTAAACAAGGGAATGAGAACTTAAGTCTAAACGAATATGAATAAAGTTTTATCTTTTTGAAGACTGAATGGGTAAATTCACAAGATACGAGTTATGGTATTTTTACTAAAATATTAAGTATTACACTATATTATAGGCTGATATTATATTTCATAAACATTCAAGCTTGATACATATTTTAAATCCGATAAACTATGTAGTTTGTAGTGAACGCCTCTACGAAGAAAATATGATTTGTGAAAAACATACATTATTGTATTCGTTTTTGGTTTAACTGTACCAAAAACACTTCTTGCGTGCAACGTTCTTTTCGTGTTGCTGCCATTTTTCCAAACGCGCTGCCGCCTATGTAATGCCTACTTTCTCCTTCAACAAAATATTAAGACATGGATTTATTTTGGTTTGAATGACCGGATGGTATGGAACATTTAGTGGTGATTATAGTCAATCTGGTATCTCTCACCACTAAAAGTTCCTCAAGTTGAAATCTATTACTTTATTTTTTACATGGCCTTTTTATCAACAACTGAATTCACCTTCAAGAACTAGACGATTTTCAGGATCTAGTTTGGCATTCCTCAGCAGTAGACATCTACAAACTCATTAAGAAGTGAACAAAAGACAATAACACTTGAAATAGTTGTGTATTTGTTGGACATAATATTACGAAAATTCACATTTCATTTTGCTTAAATCTAATAATTAAAACTTTTAAAAAGCTGAATGACCACTTATGTTCTATTCATTTTCAGAGAAACAATAATCATTTTAAATTAAACAATTCCAACATTCTTCTTCACGAAGCAAAGCACCAAAAGTCTGCTATTTGTATAACATGACTAATAAAAATAAAGCTTTGAATACATTTTCAGAAGTATTAATTTTTACACCAATTACAGGCATATTTATTAAAGATTAATACAAAGCTGTCAGTGAGCATCAAAATATGAAATGTAATCATAATGAACAACTTCGATTTCTGTCAGAGAATCGTTTTCTTTTTCATATCTTATTCGCCAATACTGCTTTATTATTCATGTTTAAACGAATAACATGGATCTATGTTATCCTATTAAAAAAAAGTTGAACGTTATTTCATAATTGTGAACTTATTTCTAGTAAGCAACCAAGTGATATTATGAGATATTCTGGAAATTTTCACATTACTTTCTTATACAAGATATATAAAGATGAAATTCTTAATACCTTAAAATATCAGCAGTTTCATACCGAGATCTGATGAATATTTTATGAACATGTATCCTAAGATAATTGATATCATTAATCAAATATGTATTGTATTGTATAATTTATGAAAATGTCATTCAAAAAATAAATGCTTATCAGACAAATAGAACAGTAATTTTGAACTTTAACATAGAGAGAACAATAAATATTGGAGAAATGGCTAGTAGGCTTTGTATAAACCATTGATCTATTGTTGAGGACGTTAGATCCCCAGAACTCGTTTGATCAATGCTTTAATTTTGGATTTTATGTTTCCGAGCATGAGTTGATCAGTTGACCTTGAGATCGCATTTCCCACCAGTAAAAACCTTTGGCTGTGTATTTTAGTGACTGTACGAAGGATGTTTCTATGATGTATAAAATAAACTCAGTTTGTGTGCTTGAATTCATTGTGTTTGCTGGGTGTTTGTAGAATATACTTTCTATGCTATAACAAGACTTTTGGTTAGTCATCGGATCAGGGTAGTCTACCTGGACGCTGGTTCATTGTCTCGTTCTCGTTTATCAACTAAGGCGAACCCGTAATAGTTTCAAGCATATCAGGTGACGAGTCTGACATCTATAATTTGTCCTTTTATTTGAGACTAGGCAATCACAAACTAATCATATTATAAACTAGAAGTTTTAAACGTTTTACAATGAAGTATTTAACAAATATTCATGAATAATTGCTTGAAGAAATATTATTGATAAGAAGTCAAAATGAGAACAACATGCACTTTTCAATCTATCTATATTGATAATAAAATGATGATCAGTTATCATTTTGATCATAATTACTGTTTAGAATTGCAATTAATCAATTATAGCCTACACAAAATGCAACAATGTACTACATTGCATAAGCAAAAAAATCACACTAATTCCACTAGCATAATCCGATTACGCTACAAACCGAAACGAGTAAAACAAAATTACTTGACATAAAATTATTTGAAAAACTTGATTGTATGTTTGATGACATGATTTTAATCATATACTATGTGCTTAATTTAAATTGATTCTCAAGATTATTGCACTGAAAATCAAGAATATCAGACGACAATAGCTGGCATGTGAAGACTTATGATCGAGCAAAAACATGTCTCTACTTTCATAGAAGAACTGCCCAGGTACCAAATTAGTATGAATATTAGCCAGAAACCAGCTAACAACCTAACATTTCGATTGCTTAGTTGGCAAACAACTATGAGGGTATATGATAACAGCTTATTCATGGAAGTTGTCTTAACTTTTTCTCGTATACCAGGCCAACTGAACACGATTTAGGCTAAGAAGTGTATGCTAGCTAACTTTGATATTTATCAAACGATAGACGCAGCAGAGAATTTAATCCAAAGTACTTTTTTCATGTCTCCATTATAATCGGATCGATAATCGAGGATAACCTGGTCGGGGTCCGTGAGATGATAATAATCGATGGTTGGAAACCCTTAGTGACATGGCTCAAAACCGTTTGCAATGGCGCAAGTGCTGTGTTTTACGAAATTTTAACCTCCTGAATTCCTCATCACCTTTATCTTTCTAAATTTACCTCATTGAATTATACTTCTTAAATAACATCTTCGAATCCTAATCTCTCCGATTACTTCTAATACTCTTACTATCTCTACTACTATGGGATTTGAAGTGACAATTATATCTCTGTGCTAATGTGGCATGGCAACTTGAACTGCTGTACTTACGTGCAAAGTTCTACGTCACCCTTGATGATGATGATGACGAGGATAACTCTACTGACATGGATATATCTTCCGTTTATTTCTTTTTCTAAGTATGTAAAACTAAAAGTAACCAGATATATATCATTCACTCATCAGAGTATCCTAATTTTTTTTAAGAAAAAATGATAATACCAATTATCAATGACGATTAATTAATTTACAGTGTATTTATATGAAAAATAAAATTCTGACCATAATTAAGATGAACTATCGTTCATGAAAAAAGATTATCGAAAGTGAGAAAAGACAAAAACCGAAAAATAAGAAAGAAAACCGAATAGTATATGGTTTTTCAAAACAGAAGAACTAATTGCTGTCATACATAGTATTGAAACAAAATTAGACAAATCAGTATATACTCGAACTAAGAGATCATTTCAAATTACAGGCAATAACAAGGGTTTATTCACCTGAATATGTATATATATTTGTATAATCGACTAGTTTATCAATAAAATAACAAAATAAATGGAAAATGCAGTAAAACATCAACGAAAATATTACAAACATTTACGCTAGTCGTGTACATAAATACACAATAAACAGAACCGTGGACAGTCATAAATCGACTATGATGAATAAATACGACGATCAAGTTCCTCTGAACCATTGGTACTAGGTAGTTCATTTAGCCATTCCGTATGTTCCAAGTGTGATCTAGGTTTAAATGTGATATCCAATTGATGCAAACACCGAATAGTTGTTACCACATCTAAACTGATATAATAATAAAAATCAGTATAGTGTTAGTACCATAAGATATATAGTAAGTAGTAAACTATAGCTTAATATAATCAACTCAACTACAGGATAGTAAATCTTAAGTACAAAATTAAATGATGGTGATGATGACGACATAGAGTAGTCACTGAAAACACCGTTTTATATTTAGATGAGAAATAAATTCCACAATTTCCACATTGTTGATAAGCTAGAGTGAAAGTTTGTGGAGTAGGAGATCAATCTTTGAAAGATTATACTACAAACAAGATGGTAGATAATCATTAGTCAAGAGTTAAGTAATCAGTTACTGGTGCACATTTTATACTTGTATGGCCCTTTATCTATTGCAAACATCGGGTATTTATGTAACGAGTGTTATACTGTAAGCTTAACTGACCAACGTGAAACAACACAGATGACGGTTGATAATTGATAATCCCATTATCAAGAAACATTCGAAATTTAGATAGTCCTCATAAAAATAAACATGTTCAATTTATCATATCACACAAGCATGAATCAAGGAAGAGCTTGTACGTAATCAAAAAACGAATGATATACATGTGAAGGCAATCATGAGATTATTCAATTTTTACCAATAACGATAACTGGGAGGGCTTTTGTTCCAATCGAATTTTTTTTAGACTTTTCCAATTAGTTGTTATCGCGAAGATCAGTCCACTAGTTTTCTGCGTACTTCAAGGTTATGCTTTTGTTACTACACATATATATTGAGTTGCTCTAACGAGTTGAATAGAACGTTTTCTTGCCCTACATTTCAACTTTTACACGTATTAATGGATGATTTTGTCGGTGTTCGGTGTCAAACATACAAAATATTTAAATACAGATTCAATCTCATTTGTATTAGAAAATTCTCAATTGCTGATAAGAATAAAATTCACTGTAGATCATCAACCGGAAACCCTGTTTACGTTTGCTATTTTTTTCGTCAATCACGATATAAGAGGATAAAATGAAGCTTTTACACTTAAGAAACTTCAGCTGATGAACACATGAATACTTGACTGCACGATAATGATGCAAAGTATTTTATATGAGTAAAATGAAGATGAGTAAATAAAACAATAAGTACTACTGAAAATTTTTAACTGATAAAAAAAATCGTTATATAATCTGTATAATAGGCAAAAAGTTACACAACAATGTTATTCCATAATCAGTCAGTCAGTCAGATGCAACGTAGAACTTCGTACGTACGTAGAACTTCGTACGTAAGTACATCAGTTCATGTTGCCATACCACATCAGCACACAGATATAATTGTCAATTCAAATCTCACAATAGTAGAAGAGGTAGTAAAAGTATCAGAAGTAATCAGAAAGATAAGGATTAGAAGATATTATTCAAGAAGTATGATTCAGTGAGAAAAGTTTAGAAAGTCAAAACTAGAGGTGTTGAAGAATCCAGAAGATTAGGATTTGAGAGAACACAAAGAATAAATGCATTCCATAATAAGTCCGGTGAAAAAATGCTCTAAAACATAACTAATTAATAATAATAATAATAATAATACGTTTTTACAAAAAAAAATACAATTAAAATAATTTACCGTGCTAGGTGGAGGAAAACGATCATCGGGAAAGAGTTCAGTGAATGAACGTGGTTCATTTTTTGGACGTGACATGACATAATTACGAACAGCATATTCTAAACGATTCATAAATTCTGGTCCTGGTGTTCCTAGTTCTTCTGTAATTTTAGTCCATTGATCAATATGATCATAACCGGGGAATAGAATTCTTTCTAGTACCATTTCAGCAAATATACAACCAACTGACCAAATGTCTACATTTTCAGAATAACCCATGCCTAAAATCACTTCTGGTGCACGATAATAACTATTGAAAAATTGAATAAGTAAATAAATACGTGTGTGTGTAGAGAAATTATTTTTAATCAATCATATTTTTTTTCTAAATTACTAAAAATTTGTGTATTCAGTAAAAATACATATATATTTATATCGAATTTACAATAAGTACACAAATAGTGAAACTGTAAAATGCATTGAATAAAACGCTGTTCATAAATTATATGATAGTCAAGTTAATTAACAAATATTTATCTAGTGTTTTATGTTTAATGAGATGAAAGAGTTAAATTTTTATAACTTTCTCATTGATATCCTAAAAAGTAAATCAATTGTTAAAGATATTTTTTTCAATAAACACTATCATGCTTTATCATTATTAATAACTTTGAAAAGTAGCTTTAATAGCTAAGTTATAAGTTCATTGTACAGATGATACTGTAATAAGCTTAGTATAATCCCCAAAATGCCCTAGTACGGTCGACAGAGGGGAGAGTTCGTCCTCCCTCTCCAAATGCTCTCGTATGACCACGTGTATATTACATCCACTGCCATGGAAGTCCTACTACTCACTGCCTTCTCGTGGCACGGATGTAGCTTACGAAATTGGAATATCTGGTGCTTAAACCAGGTTAGTGGGTACAGTGAACCCGCCCAGGAGGACCCTGATTTCGATGGCTACCATGGGAAAGGCATCTTTTGACGTTCAACGTTCGTCGAGTGAACCCCTGAGGAAATCATCTGCTTTGATCTGGTTACCCCGGGCAGTATTCCAGCCCACTCATAAATTCACTAATTTGTACCAATGTTTATGTGTTTAAATAAATTTAAATAAATAAATAAGCTTATTAAGGTATACTGAAATCTCAGTGGTTCATAAGCATCCAGCTGACGAGCCCCGAACGGGACGAAATGTTTATCCAGAATTATACTACTGACAACTATCCATCCCTGATTTTGATGCGTGTCAACTAATAGCTATACCGAAACAGTCTACACAAGATGAACATGTCTGAATTATGTTCTAAGATTTGACTATTGTTACCAAACAATAAAAACTATAACCTTGAAATTTTAACAGAAATCTTGGAGGGGAATATGATGTGGTTATCAGTAAGAGTTCAATTTGATATGTGCATGAGGCAGGCGATGAACATTAACTACTGAGGAGTGTACTCACTGTGAAAATACAGAAAGAGGTTTAAAGTGTTAGTTCTTCAAGACTTTAGGTTCACAACAGCTTGTAAACTGAAAGAGCTTACGCAATAATGACTTTGCTCAACTTTCATTCGGAATATGAAAACAAGAATGAGAAGGCTGGTTGGTAAATGAAGTGACTTGTTATAACTATGAACAGTACATTATTAGTATACATATTGGTTAACACAGTAAATCCTTTTAATGTAGACAGTGAAGTTTTGAAGGTTTTCAACCACACATGGAACAGTTTGAAGATTGAGGAAGCTAATACTCTAGTGAATTACACTAGCTCCACTCAGTGACTAACCTAAAAATGTTGATACGGGACTGTCGAAACGATAAAAATTTAATTTCAGAATTTCAAGAAATCAATCATCGAAATTAGCTAATAATGAAAACACTGAAAAATGTTAAGTATTAAATACAATGAAACAACATAATCTGAATGTGCATACCGAGTTACCACATATGGAGTCATTAAAAAGCTATCTCCAGCTGTACGAGCTAAACCGAAATCCAAAATTTTCAAACTACAATCATGTTTCACAACAATATTACTGGGTTTTAAATCTCGATGAATTATGCCAGCTGCATGTAAGTGTTTTACACCACATAAAACTTGATACAATAGATATGAGGTTCTTTCATGATCTAAATCAAGGTTGATCACCTAAAAAATAAGTGAGTATGTGTTACATCTCCATATTATACAATCATGTATATATATTTCATCTATTAGATAATGATTTTAGAATATATACAACTTTATGCCGTTGAGGAAGGATGGCTTTTTTCAATTTAAAGATTATGAACAAAACACTTAATTCGTAGAACTATTCAAATAATTAACAGTACAAATCAAAATTACAACGGACATTTTAAAAATTGTTTGTATATGTATTAATTGTCAGTATAATGGTGCTGGCATTTACCTTGCGCTTACATATTTACGAAAAGTCATACTGTATCTTAGCAACTCCGCTTGTAGACCCTCAGGGGCCACGGCCAGTCTCAACCCTGGAATCGATGTACGCGCGTAAGAAGTTCTATGTTGTTGTTGTTGTTGACTGACTGACTGTATCTTAGCTTAGAATCACTTTTCAGTAATAATATCAGTTAGACATACATCCTAGATTTTTAAATCTACCCGATTAATCGACTGAGTTTACTGCAGAATTAGTATAAATTTCTTAACTCACATTCAAGATGGAAAAATGACAGATTTAAATCACATTAGTCCATGTGTATTTATTGTTTATATATATGCTGTACGCTACTCGTACGGACATATAAATGGTACATAACGGGAATAGGCAGTAGAGTTCTTATTGGCAGAAGAGTGAAATGAGCACAACAGAACGGAAAATAAAGAGGGATCAGAGTAACAACATGAGTGAATTAACGGTGGAGACTATAAAGATCAACTCAAAGACGTGCAAACAGTACATTTAGTGAACTGTTTTCATATTTTACAAATGTAGTGAAGATCAATGTCAGATAAGGTTGCTTACTAACACCTTTTCTCTTTCTCCTGGTGATCGTCCAGTTTGTGAAGACGTCAACATTTGGAGGGAAGCACGGTATTCAGTGGACAGCTAGGATGCAGATGGATGATCTGGACTTCGCAGATGACCTGGATCTTCTATTTCACACGCAACAACAAATGCAAGAGAAGACGGCCAGTGTAGCAGCAGCCTCTGCAGCAGTAGGTCTCAACGTACAAAAAGGAAAAAGCGAAATTCTCCGATGCAACACAACATGCACCAACCAAATCACTCTTGATCGAGATGCCTTGGAGGACGTTAACGCCTTTACATATCTTGGCAGCATCATCGACAACCAAGGTGGATTCGATGCAGATGTGAGGGCACGGATTGGCAAAGCGAGGGCTGCATTTCTACAATTGAAAAATATCTGGAACTCCAAACAAATATCAATCAACACCAAAATCAGGATTTTCAATACAAATGTCAAGACAGTTCTACTGTATGGAGCGGAAACATGGAGAACTACCAAAGCCATCATCCAGAAGATACAAGTGTTTATTAACAGCTGTCTACGCAAAATACTTCGGATTCGTTGGCCAGACACCATCAGCAACAACCTACTGTGGGAGAGAACAAACCAGATTCCAGTGGAGGAGGAAATCAGGAAGAAGCGGTGGAAGTGGATAGAGCACACATTACGAAAAGCACCTACCTGCGTCACAAGACAAGCCCTCACATGGAACACTAAGGGCAAAAGGAAAAGAGGAAGGCCAAGGAACACATTACGCCGAGAAATAGAGAAAGACATGAGAAAAATGAACAAAAATTGGACAGAACTGTAAAGAGAAGCCCAGAGAAGAGTTGGTTGGAGAAAACTGGTGGGCGGCCTATGCTCCTCCATTGGGGTTAACAGGCGTAAGTAAGTAAGTAAGTAAGTGTATAATTTTTCATAATACAATTTCTTCCATGCTTGCACACGTCTTCGTCTTCTCAACAGATACACTTTTTGTGATTATTTTCATGCCTTCTTTGAATAAACTGTTATAAAGTCCATTTGTATTGGGTTATACATTCACTCTACCTACCCTGTTATCTTTAAAAACTATGCTGCACACTACATCAATCGACTAAAGTCAAATATCTTATACATCTATGAAATCACATTGAAAATCTACCGGTATTGATGTATAGAATGAAAAATTTAATTACCTGACATAAATTAGCATCCATAAACTCCATTACCAAGTAAACATCTTGAAAATCTTGCAATGTTTGTTGAGGAGTAAATGCATTTAATAATGATATAATCTAATACAAGGTGATAAACAGAAAAAAACAAAAATAATTTGCGGGATGATCGAAGACTATAATTATATAATAGTCAATGTAATTAGTGTACTGTTTGTATTATTAAAATCCAGACACTTTACACTCGATAATGTCAATGAATGAAAACGTAATGGGTGTATAGTAGGTGAAGTTGGTTATTATTTATTAAGATAGTATATCATTTTGTCAGTGAAGTTTCGTACTCGGATAAATTAACAAATAAGCATTACATTTGTAGATAAAATGAATAAGGAGTCAGTCATATGTAACGTGGAGATAAGAGAAATATTAGGAGGTGTAGGAAGGATTTGATTATGACCGATTTGGTCTCGTGTGCTGTTACGGGTATGAGGGCGGTTGTCACTTCCCGGCTGCCCACACTGTGAAAGGTTGTTTCTTGAGGAACCTGAAAAGGAAGGTAGATTAGTTTTGATCCTAACGACCTGGGAGCGTGACCGCAGAGCCCAAGGGACAACTGCTTGAGGCCGGTCACGCACGGCCTTTTTATGAGAAGTTTTTTGAGTGTTAGCTCCGCTCTTGAAAGCCCTTAGTGGGTACCCTTACCGCCGGAGACGGAAATCCATGAGGTAGGATGAGGTGTGACATTTTTAGGGTCGACCTTTTCTAACCCTTCCTTCCTTGTGAGAAGGCAGCATCGCTGCAGATGCTGATTGTCCGAGGGAAACACCTTACTGCTGTCGCATCCCTCTGAAGTCAGCAGTACGACTTCACTCTCAGACCTTTCATATGCAACTTAGAACCTGACACAATAACTTCTGTTCAAATTCACGCAACACATTAAAATAGTGAAATACAGCTATTTCAAGACAAAACTCAGAATAACAGAAAAAAAATGGGAAAATAGAAATGAAGAAAATTATATGGAGATTTTAGGACTCAGGTTCCAGAAGAACACAAGAAGTGAATGCACTAACGCCATTAGGAACAATTCCTAGTTGTGTCACATAAAGTCTATAACCAGTGGTTATCATGAACGACTCGACTCAACACTTGTACTCGATAAATGAGTTACATCAATATCGTTGATCTGTTGATCTCAAGTGTATCCAGAAAAATAAGTCTTATTCATACTTTGGTGAAATACATAAAATCAGTTGCGTGAATGATAATATTTTACGCTACTGAATTTTTACTTAAAAATAATGAATCTTTAAGTTAGCCAATATAACACTGAGTCTAGTAGCTGAGTAGATAACGTATCGATGTTTGAAACGAAAAGTAATCAGTTCAAGTACAGGTGTAACCATCAACTCTCGGATGAAAGTACAACAAACTGACGAGTCCTAGGTAAAACGAAACGAGCATCCAAATGTTAACGTCATTCCATCTGTTCTATATGAGCTTGTACAGTTAGGTTGAAATTTTTTTCATTCAATAAAGAATCGTTCATGTAACCTGATGTTTGGTGAGGTTTACACACCAGATCTAAAATCAACTTATCATCATTTAGTATTAGCTCTGAACTACAGGAAAGTTCAAATTAGTTAGACAAAATGATAAGAAATTCTACAAAAGAAAAAAACAGAGACAAAGTATACATGATAATGCTACCACTGAAAAAAGAAACAAATTACTAACATTTTTGTGATTCACCAATTTCATTAAAACAAATTCACGATAGGCACGTTTGGCGTGTGTAACATTTTGAAATGGACGAGCCAATTTTTTAATTGCAACATCTTGTTTAAGTACTGAATCATAGGCTGCTCTGTAAGAGGAAGTAAACAGAAAATCATTTCGATAAAACTAAAACGTAATGTAACTCTTATTTACCAAGTACATACATACCACAGATTTCCAAACTGTTTGAGTTACTAAGCTTCCCGGTGTCACTAATTGTTGTCTGTCAAACATTAGTTCTTGCAGCTATCAAACAAACAGACATAATCAGCATTCAGTGTCACACATATGTATTTGCACAAGTTATCATATTACATTGGTATGATGAGATGAAAATGAAAAGATGAACAGTAAAATAGAGAAAAATGTAACACTGATAATTATGACTAAACACTTAGAATATGAATCGAAAACAGAAAGTGGAAAGATATGCACAAAGGAATACTAGAATTCAAGATTGAGAGGAGGGTGAAGAGTGAGTGAATTCACGCCACTGTGAAAGATTCTCAGTCATCTCACTCAAAATTTATAATCATTAGTTACGATAATCACGTAAACATCAATCAAGCAGCCTTTATCCGCCAACATAGCTAAGACTAGTCATCAACGGCTTCGTGGACTGGTGTAATGTTTTGGTTGTGCCAACCCTGGCCTTTCTAATTAATTCCTACACCAAGAGGTAGGCAGCGGATAGGTATACGTAACACATTTTCTGATCACCTAGATCAATGAAGACTGGCAACCCCCGCCTCCAAATTTTCTAGTTCGATATTACTAACCCTAACACTTTTCATACAGTTGTCTAATGATATGCCAGCAATACTACAGAGAAATTTATTATTAAAATCATGTGGCGAACACACATCTATTTTTATATTTCATGTTTCCCACCTGAAAAGTAATACAGAGAGAACTGGTAAGCGGTATAAAAGCTTTTTATTTGGGATATAGAGATCCTAACTACACCACAATCGGTCATACATATCATAGAGCTTGACACATGTCAGGTCAAAGCTTACACTTAAATGTCATCCGGATAAGTTATATGGATTCCATCATAGCTGCCTGTTTTATACTCATTCGATTTCGTCGCACATAAGTTTCTAGATGCTTCTCGTCTAACTTTGCATGGATTGGTTTCCTATCCAAAAGTTGCTTATCAGCTTAAGGTACACAAACAGGATAGTTGTTTGATGAAGTGAGTGATAAACTTCAGACATCAAATTTTAGTCAAATGATGAACCAGAGTGAAACAAGCATTTTTCATAAAACACCACTAAAATCGACTCAACTAGACCAGATAGCTATCAGCCACAGATAGAAATACTCGATAGAAGAAAAACAGTTAGGCAGCCATGTAAGTGATGCACATCACGAGGCAGCTTGGATCAATATCCAAAAAGCTGTGGAAACAGCAGTGATATCTGCCTGTAGGGAAAGTCGCAAAGTTGGAGAGATGCAGTGGTCTTAGTAGCATCTCAACTGATAAATGCAAGAAAACTTAACTCTTCTGGCTCTGAAAACGATGAGGAACGGAGGTAGCTTAAGCACAGGCTGATGAAAAGCCTACGCAATGATCGTGAACAGTGGTGGGTAGCGAAAGAAAAAGAGATGGAAAAGACAGTAGCAATAGGTAACTGTAGACAATTACTCTGACTTATCAAAGAGACCGGTTTTAGAAATTCGAATGTTAGTGAGACTCTCTCAGAAAAGTTTGAAATTTTTATTCACTCTCGATCCAGGAGATTGGATCAAGGGAGCAGAACACTTCAGGGATCAGTTCAACTGGCCTTTAGCTACACTTCAGTTACCCACGATCTCCAGTCAACCTGAATGGTGAATTGATTTGAGTCCTCCAACTCTTGATGAAGTTAAAAAAGTAGACTAGAGAAGACCAAGGTGGTTTCAGACCTGGAAATGAATGTAAAGACCATATATTCTCGCACTAAGTCAGGTTTTAGAACGTAGGTGTCTTTTCCGACGTCCCACATTAGTTGCATTTTTCAACCTTAAGGCTAGTGTTAGGGAAACGGTACTAGGTAAGGACGGCAGATAGATTGATAAAGTGGTGAAGCTTCGTCATTTGAGATGGTTGGGACTTGTGTTACGTGTGCCTAACCGCCGACTGCATTGACGAGTGATATTGATGCAAGAGCGGGCTGGAAGAAGGTTATGAGCGGTCAAACAAAAACATGGTACATGTCTCTGAAGACACGGATTGTTCGACTGAGTCATGTTGGTAGGTGTAGACTACCTGGTTGGGGCCTGCGAGGCAACAGTGACCGATGGTTACAGACTTTGAACGACACTGTTCGAAATTGTTTGCAGTGAAGCAAGTGCATTTTCTCTTTGGCTTCGCTCAAATTCTAATCTTCCAAATTTCACACGTCCTTTCTTCTCCTTTTAAATTTAGTTTACTGGGATATACTTCTCCAATCACATCTTCGACCCATAATCTTACTGATTACTGCCAATACTTATACAGCCTCTAGCACTAAGGGATTTCAGTTGACAGTTTCATCACTTCATGCTAATGTGATTTGTTTACTTGAACTGATGTGCGTACTGACCAAATTCTACGTTGCCGCTGACTAACTAATGTGAAACGCATTACAGAAATTAGCTTAGTCATTCAAAAAAGCCATACCAATAAGACAAAACCGTGTTCAAAATCTGAGCACTAAGAAAAACTAGGTCTTTTAAACTACAATTAAATTTTCGGTCATTTATGAACATAGCACACAGCAAAGTACTGTAGAGCAAGAGATGATTATCAAGGTCTTATTTACCGAGACAGCCTTAAATAATTGACTCTGTGAATAATGACACAAACATATAAAAACAATAAAGATAAATTAATAAGGGTTTCTGCCCACCTGATGCAGAAATTACAGCAAGAACTTACTTTGGAGAGATGGATACACAAAATCAGTAGGGCAGATAACGGGAAGCTAAAACGTAGTCACTTAGAAGGGCTACAAAGAGAGTTGTCAGTCTGATTTTTGTTTCAGCTCGATACAAAAAAAGTATACTTGTCATAAAATACTAGTCACATCTCTGACCGAGAGGACATCATAAACGGCAATTTTGTTAGGAGTATGCAAAATAACTGAGTTCTTAAAACAGCACAATTCAGGTCGTGGCCATTGATTCGTTTTAAAGTCAGATTTTGCGATCTTATTTTTTCAATGTTTTTTTATCGAATTACGGAAATGTTATTAGTATCAAGATCTAGATTTTCAGCCACATCTCCGAGACCGTGAAAAGTTACTGTTAATTTAGCCTGTGCTGTAAATTTAAGAAAATTGCAGGACCGTCTAAGCCAAATGATTACACACTATATAATGCTACGACAGTGAAATTCGTTATACGGTTAACTCACACAACGAAGCCCTGAGCTCCAGAACCGATTGGCTTCAAGTTAGAGTACCTAAAAGGCACTACAAATCTAGCATCTCCCACAACTTCAACATGATACCCAGGCGGAATGTTGCTCGTCATTCTCTGGTTTATGTACATAGTCGCCAAAATTAAGGTAGCCACTGGCTCTACATTGAGAGGACACAATAAAGGAGGGACATTATAGGCGGCGCCACCACTATAGTGACCTTCGTCGTCCAATATCCAATATCTTTTTCACAAGCTAGTATGAACCAATTGATTTTTTTGAGCCCGATTCGTGTTCTTTCGGTACAGCTCTAGCCACTCTACCGTCTAATTTTAGTCGGAAGTCGGTTATGAGTTTGTATGTCTCGGGATTTGGATGAAACGTTTGTTTCAGGGCAGTAGGGTTTCTGGATACTAGCAGTCGTCACATTACCAAACCAGAGATCAGTTAGTTGCAATGCGGAGAATAATAAAGATAAGAGTCTAATTCTAACATGAATACAATTTCAGAACTAAGTAATAAATAGATGATTTAGTTTATTAAATGGTACTGAACATTTTGAGACGGAATCGAAGTGCAAGCAAGGGAGAGGAAATAGAAATAATAGGCGAGACAGATTAAGTAATTGATCTGAGAAGATGGCAATGATAACAACTAGTAGGTCTCAAGATGTGCATCATGAACAGCTTGTCCAAGAGGTAGATGATAATCCGTATGTGAGTACGTGATTATCAAGTCTCTTCTTAAAACAATCCGCTGAGGGGGCTGTGGTTACCTCGGCTAGGAGAGCATTCCAAGTTGCGATGACTCGCAGTGAGAAAAAGTGTGCACGAATCTGAGTATTCGCTATTCGATGTGCAATCTTTCGAGGATTGTCTCGAGGGAAGTGGTGGTGATGAATCGGTGAGATGCTCACATTGGGATGGTTTGGCGTGTTTAATATGGTGTACGCCACAGTCAGATCACCTCAGATTCTCCTGTAGCTCAGTGGAAATAATCCCAAGTGCTGGAGTCTATCGTCGTAGGGTTTATTTTTCAACCCTATCACCCATTTGGTTGCTCGTCTCTGCACTCGATCCAAGAGATTTATGTCTCTTCTAAGCAGAGTGGGTGCGACGACATTATCAACCCCTAGGTAGGGGCGCGCGTACGTCTTAAAGAGGGTTAAAAATAATTTCGGGGTGATAGCACCAAGCTGTCTTTGCATAAAGTGAAGAGTCGCATTTGCCTTGGCTGCGTCCCCTACATAGTTTGGACTGGTGTGGAGGCTTTCTGTGGTTATCAAACCAAGATCGCGCTCTGAGGAGACATTAGGGAGCGGACTTCTGTTGAGGGTAAGGTCCGTGTTGAGCTTCATGGAGTATTTTATTCTTATCCATGTACTCCCTCATTGTTCGTCCACTAGTCCTTCCATAACCTTTGATAATATAGGTAGTAGTGCGAATGGTCTGTAACAGGCTGGGTCCTTTCTATCTCCTCCTTTGAAGATTGGAGAGAAAGTAGCTTGTTTCCATTGAGCAGGGAATTAGTGTGACTCGAGTGAATGCCTGAACAGGTTTCATAACGGTGAACAGAGGACTTCAACACACTGTTGCAAGACTATAGGGCGGATTTTGTCACAACCTGGTGACTTACCTAGGCGTAAGGATTTTAGTTTCCTTAATACTAGGTCAGGAGAGATACGGATGTTCCCTAAGCCGTCAGCTGGCATTGGGTTGGCGTAATACTCTGAACATGTAGGCGCCTGGTTTAATTGATCGGAGAAATGAGTGTTGAAGATCTCGGCCATCTCTAGGTTGGTGAGGTCTTCCCCGTTTGGTCCTTTTAGAGAACACAACCCTTGATTAGTAGTTTTGCTTTTGGACATGGACCTAAACAGATGTTTCGGGTTTGCCTCTATTCTGGCGATTATCTTCGTCTGGAATTGTCTCCTGTCACTACAGTTTGGTGTTCCTTATCGCTTCGGAAGAGTGTCATGCCTGGTAAGCAATATCAGGGGATGGCCATGTTTCAGTTAGGATTGTGATCTTCAGATCCTTTTGAGAGCCTATATTCCTAATTTCTAACAGCTTACCCCTTAGTCCTCTTACGTAGCTATAGAGGCACTTGGTGGTTTGTCTCAACACCTGGTGCACTTCTGCAGCAGCAGCCGTTGTCGGACTTTCAAACAGTTATTCAAACCGAATCGGCCAGTTCTGTGGGAACTGGAATCTGCAGGTTTTTGGCTGCGTGGTAGGTTCGATCACGTTGTAGAATTCTTTTTGAATGTTTTGTGTTTTGGAAAATCCCTCCATGTTTACATATTTTTGCTATGACATGATGGACTTTTTCTCTTGACATTTTTGGTATTTTATTTGATTCCAATTTGAGATTTATCATTGTATATTGTTATTCTTTCTATATTTTGTACTTATATTGAAGTTTTTGGGTTTGCTTCTGAATCGTACATATATTGTTTAAATTTGATATAATATGGCTACCGCCACATTTTTGGACGGACGCGGTGGCTGCTGGACTTAGTGTCACTTACTAGTTATTGTGTTGGATACTCTGCGGAGTAATTTAACCCTGGAAGAAACACAAATTCCGTAAGACTTTGTATTTCCATTTTATAATAATATAGAGACGTTTTCTCCTAGAATTTTGCCCTTTTTGATTTGGTCGGGACCCGGAACTAGGAGGAACGTACAGGAGTGTTTCTATTGGAAACAATTAGGACAGCCACTGTCGAAAGAAAACTACAGTCTGGAATTTGTTCTTTCGTGGATTATACTTTGGAAATATTCATCAGAACATATATATTTTGGAACTATTCGGATTATTAAGAATTATAAAGAAACATTTGGAATTTTAATCGTTTATCATACTAGACTTCCTTGGAGGAAGAAGTTGGAACTACTTATCATATTTTTGAACTGAACCGTGGAATTACTATTTTGTATTGTTACCTTTTCTACTGAACTTTATTTATGATGTCAAACCGAAAAAAATGAGGAGGGTGGAAGAGCTCGACGGATCACAGGGCTCTAGGCAAGTCGTTAATGATAACTTTTTTATGGGTAACCCACATGCTATGTCTGATATTTATTATTGTAAGTCATCGATAGAGGGTTTAGAACTACCTAAGGTTGAACTCTCATTTTTTGATGGAAGGTCTCGCGACTATTTTAAGTTCATACGACAAATAGAGACGTTTATAGAACCTCGAATAAAGGATGATCAAGTGCGTTTATTGTATTTAATTCATTATTGTAAGGGAAAAGCAAAAAATGCGATTGAAGGCTGTATTATTATGGATCCACAATCAGGATATAAGAGAGCTAAGGCCATTCTAAAACAGCTCTTTGGACAGTCGCATGTAATAGCGCGAGAAACCTTAGAGGACTTATTTAGAACCGGGAATGTAGAATTTAATGATCCTGAATCATTGACGAACTTGGCTATTAAAATGCAGAATGCTGCTTTAACTTTAGAACAGTTAAATTGTACAGCTGAACTTAACTCTATGGCTACTTTAGAACGAATAGTAAGGCTCTTACCTCGTCGAATGCAAGCCCAGTGGGCAGAGCTAGTATTCAAGTGGGACGAAGAGGAGAGAGAGCCCAATTTTAACGAATTGACGGAATTTATTATGTCTCGTGCTAAGATAGCTAGTAGTAGGTTTGGAAGATTAGCTTATCAGGCTAAAACAGGAAATAATACGGAAGCTACTAGTGGTCTGCGTGCGAGACATTCGGATTCTTCGTTTCTACCTAAAGCACGCTCGGAAGATAAGAGATTTGTCAATTATATCACGAAAGCATACGCTGATGAAGGACGAGTATGTGACCGTAACGATGGAAAGCCTCTTGATGCGTGTCCTAGCAAGAAGCCGGTTGGTGTAACAGATAAGATGGCTTTTCTAAGTGTAGAAAAGAAAGAAAAAGGCGAAAAGTGTAGGCATCAAGATGGATCCGAAGTGTGTGATGATAAAAGCCTCTTAGCTGCTCGAAAAGCCTGGAACGGTAATTTGGATTCGAGTAATCAGAGGTTAATGAGTTCCGCAAATATGAATAAGACCCAGGCAGGATTGTCTGAACGGAATAAAGCTTATTTTCGGAACCCTTCTGTTAGGGTAAATTATATAACTGGACCTAGAGTAGATTCTAGGATAAGTGATGGTGGTACAGTAACGGCTAAGAAGCCTAGGAGACATGATGCTACTATTACTAAGAAGCCTAAACCTCATGCTCTTTCGGATGCTACGACTAGCCATGGAAATAGTAGCCATCAGAACCTTAGTAGTGACAGTGATAATAAGGAGATAGAAAGTGTCAGCAGTTCACTTATAGGGACTAGTTTATCAACTTCATCGAATGAGCCTCCTAGTGTTTCGACGCCATCGGACCTCGTCACGAAGGTTAAGTTGATTGAAGATGCACAAGGTTGTTCAGCTGTAACTGTTCCTATTACGGTTGACTGTCAGTCGAGTGATGATGAGAAGAAAGTGTTTGATGGTAACAGCCAGTCTACAGTGCTGTGTGATGACGATGCTATTGTTGAGCATATGTCTTGTGCCGCGGAAACGGATGCTAATGCAGAACGGAATCATTTAGACGTTGATAATAAACTGGATGTCACTGATGTGACAAATGAGTTACCGACGATGATGAATACTGTTCAAACCTCCTCTGCATCAGGAGATGGAAGGATAAATATTGATCCTACGTCATGCTACTTAAGGTCTTCTGGAGACGATGAAATGTCAAAATTGGAGATCCCACCCTTGCATATTATTTATGGGTCAAAAACTTCTGTTGATAAGTTAGCATCACGGACTTCATGGTATCTGCTGATCGGAGCAAGTGGTGGTGGATTGGCGACTCGTCCCCATGATAGAGAATGTAGTCTTCGGATAGGATATGACCAGTTTTACGATGTGTTGTTCATGTTCGTATGGGTTAATTGGGTAAGGTTTATACTACCGTTAGGTCATTCCACGATAGATAGGGGAATCAAGGGCCTGATGGGAAAGTATAGGTACCTAGTTAACACGATAGGTCATATCCATGTTGGATGGCGGGTAGGCGTACTGCTGTAAGTCCTACACGTTATTCCGGTGTGGATTAGGGGATAACATGGGAACCCTAAATAAAGTGTCATTAACGCTTGCTGTTTTTGCATGGAGGGATTTTGCGGGCCGGTGTAGAATTCTTTTTGAATGTTTTGTGTTTTGGAAAATCCCTCCATGTTTACATATTTTTGCTATGACATGATGGACTTTTTCTCTTGACATTTTTGGTATTTTATTTGATTCCAATTTGAGATTTTATCATTGTATATTGTTATTCTTTCTATATTTTGTACTTATATTGAAGTTTTTGGGTTTGCTTCTGAATCGTACATATATTGTTTAAATTTGATATAATATGGCTACCGCCACATTTTTGGACGGACGCGGTGGCTGCTGGACTTAGTGTCACTTACTAGTTATTGTGTTGGATACTCTGCGGAGTAATTTAACCCTGGAAGAAACACAAATTCCGTAAGACTTTGTATTTCCATTTTATAATAATATAGAGACGTTTTCTCCTAGAATTTTGCCCTTTTTGATTTGGTCGGGACCCGGAACTAGGAGGAACGTACAGGAGTGTTTCTATTGGAAACAATTGGGACAGCCACTGTCGAAAGAAAACTACACACGTCTTTTGCCAGGTTTTGTTGACCGAGATTAACTATCATTTTTTTGCGTTCATTGTGGCCTCCTTGCTGTTGTCTCACAGATCTAGGTCCGCTTTCGCAACATCTGATGTGGCTAGACATGTCGTTCCTCGAATTGTACCAAGCTTGTAGTGTTTTAGTCAGGTCTTCCCGGTTCTTAAACGTTACAGCCATCAGGCGTGGTGATTTGATAAACGTAAGGTGTGACGGGCGGGGCAGCCTGGAAATGCAAACTGCCATCGTGGTGTGGAGGGATAGGCTACGCGATATCCACCACCACTGTTGCACATCGTGCTCGTGAGCTTCGTCCGGGTTACCGCTGGTGAGTTCAGGTATACCGTGAACTACCATGGTGGTCTGTTCTTGGGTGTCTGGCGCAATTCTGGCTGCCGCACGTACCGACCACGGCTTGTCATGCCTGATGCGAATCAGCGAGGACAATTTGACAGATGGTCTTCGGGATGAAAGTATAATGTCTTCAGCAAGTCGTGCCAAGTCAAGAATTACCCTCATCAGAGGGGGTTTTCCTTTGAGAAGTTTTGGCCTTTGAAAAGGCGGCATATTTTGGCCGGGACTTCGCACATTCCGAGGGTTGAGCAGAGTTTATCCCACTGCTCTTTGTCGAAGGCAGCCCTACCTTCTAGCAAGCTTCCTTCCGATACTGCGACATTAAATAAAATAAGTGAGTTAGATCTGTCGTCCCTGATCATGGGTGGATACATCTTGTGAATTGGGGTGTTGATCTTTCTCTTTTCACGTTCAATCACTGTTTTTTGTTGCTGGCAGATTCTGGGGGGTTAACGACAACAGGCAGTTACGTCGGTGTGTTAGGCAGGGTTGTGGTAGCCTTGGTCACGTGTTTCACTGGTTTAGTGCCAGGCGATTTTGGTTTGGTCGTCTGGAATTTGGGGCTGATTTTGGGTGGGACCTGTGGCTTTGTCGGTGTCTCAGAAACTCTACACCGAGGGCCAATGTAGCAGAACCATGAGCAGGGTTGACTCAGCATGAAACCGAGGTACTCTTTAGGTACTGTAGTGTCTCAGTGACAATGTACCCATTTGTTCCAATATGTAATATGACAAGCATCCTTTTGACAATCCGTTATAATATGCAGTATCTTTGTCACCAGCTAGTATAAACATTTATTTTAATTAATACTGTGTGTTCAACAGACACATTGTAACTAGTATGTATACTAGTGATGTTTACGAACCTTATCAAATATCCGATATATCCAATATTTTTTCGCGAGCACTCCATTATTGTTCATTCGGTAAGGTTCCAGGGTTTACTCAAGTGCTTATGCCGAACAAATCATTAAAGTTTAGACCAAGCGTTCCATCGAACTGGATTGCAGCACGGCCGGGCAACATAATTATTGCTACGAATGCAAGTGGTTCGTGGCCAATAAAATGTTTTGATGACGGTCTCTTTCTAAATCTCTTTCAAAGCATCCACAAAAAGCATAGACTGTACTGAACTCTTTTCTCGAAATGAAGCCTTTTATGAACTGGCTTAATATGTCAATCGGACCCTGGATATTACCAGAACAGCCAGCCCTGATATATGATATTCTTAACATCAGTGACGTGGTTACGAAGGTTTGCCATGCCATCATTACTAGGGCAGAAGTTAGGGTTCATATTGCGAACACTGACAAAAATACGTAGGACTATAATTAAATCAACAGATGAATTCGGAAAACTGATTCAATTAGCACAATAGGTTCCGTCGCTGGAAGAATAAGTACTTCCAGTCAGTTACTGCAACAGCGACAAATCCAAAAATGGCTGTAGCCATATTAAATATCAAATTAAAACAACATATGTATAGTTCAGAAGGAAACATAAAAACTTCAATATATATAGATATTTATTTTCAAATAACTACGTTACAAGAGTCACGCCAGTTTACAGGCTAGATCAAATTGTCACAAATGCTTTCACAATTACTGTAAAGTTATAGCAGTTAAATTAAGTATAAGAGTCAGTTTCTGATTGCATATTTACACCATGTCACTGACAGAAACAGTATTATACAGCCTGATTTTCAATAGTAGAGTACAAATAAGGAAGGAAGGTGCACAATAGGTTCTTTTGGCGATTTGCCGAGATCAATAGTGAATTTGTTGGGTAAGGTCATATGGAACGCGCTTGATACGAGCTGTGATCCAGACAGTCATGTACCTAGGGTGCATGTTCCCTAGAGTCGATAAGGTTCTGAAAAGGAGAAAAGAGAGAGAGAAAAAGGCAGCAGTGTGGCAAGTGCATATATATATGACCAAAGCACTACTTAACCTGTCATGTTGAAGTAGTCAATACAGTAGTAAGTCAAGACAAAATTCAAACTGATCACTTAAATTAAAGTAAATTATGGGAATATAAGAATACAACACACAGATAAAGGAGTAAAGCAAAAAAGAAGGAAGAGTTGTGCAGTGTCAGGTGGATAGAAGAGAAGTTGAAGTAAGAGGCTGGATTTATGTACGTTGAAATCGAGAGATTAGAGTTTGTAAAAAGAAAACTTTGATGAATAAAATCTCGCACTGTCTAACTGTTTTCTTTCATTATTATTATTGAATGCCAACCTCTAAGTCATACTGTAAGCGCCTGAGTAAGAATGTTGCGGGTGTCTCGACAGAATAGCGACCTCAGCATAGTTTTGGAAACATGAACCACAGAAGTAGCAAGCGTATAAGAGCAACCTCGGTGTTACTGGTTAGTCGTCTCATCAATCTGAAGAGCCGAAAGCAAACAAAAATATCAGAATGAAGTGCGTAAGCAAATCGAAGAAAATAATGCTCTCGCTACTGCGTGTAAGTCCCAAAACCTCTGTCGTTTGCCAGTTGATTCCAGGAAGGTTGAAGTCACCACAAATAATTTTGCAGGTGAATTTAAGACAGGCAGCCCTGACAAATGACTCACCAATAGCAACGTCAACCGATCGATGAGTGTTTGGAGCTCGATATATGCATCCAAGCAGTATTTTACATTCATGGGCGTGCACAGTCAGCCATATCGAATCAGGCAATTGATTAAGAACAGTATCATAAAACATTTCTGCTTTGCTGTCTCTAGATACATAGATGAGGCGACCACCACCCTTTTTAGATCCTCGGTCACCGCGAAAGAGTTCACAAGAGTCTATTAGAAGGTATGAGTCAGGGTCATAGGAGGACAACCAGCTTTCAGTAATCAGGACAATGGAAGGATTGTTTAGAATTACCAGAGAGCGTAAGTGGGTAATCTTATTGATAACAGATCGGGAATTAATTAGCATTAGTGTAACATAGGATGAATACTCATCTTTCAGGGATGCACGATGGGCATCTGGAAGGTTGTATGTTGTGTGTTCTGGGAAAGGGCTGGAAGTAGGAATATAGGCTTGATTGTTATGGTCAGTTAATTTGTGAGCGGTATAGTTAGAGGGAGAAAGGTATTCAGAGACAGGCATGGTGAGAGAAACATGTGAGGTAGGATATGATAAGCGTTGTTCGTCAGAGTTAACTGATGACCCCCAAAAAACAGATGAGGAAGTCGCTAGGGTGCATAAGGGTTGATTGTTACGTAAGTCCATTGGATTAGGTATAGTGGAGTAAGTCAAATCTTTGGACAATGTGAAAGGTGGTTTTTCAAAAGGACCAGACATAAAAGTATTACAGCTAGAAGGGGTAGACAGCGGCAAAGACTGATTGTCATCCATTACATCACAGAATGCAGAGCAGGACCTGTAGGAGGGGGAAATATCGCCCTCAACAGCTGGAGGTAGTAAAACAACTCTGTTGAGGGGTGAGCGTTAAAAAAGGGTTAGGTACATGTTTTGTAGAGACTTAAGAACTGTCAAAGGTATTTCGGCTAGGGTGGTGTCTAGGAACATTAGGCGGATGCCCAAGCAGGCTACTGTTATGAGTTATCTTAGCAACTCTAGGCATCCTAGTCTTTTTGTACGCAATCAGGGGTAAAGACTTTGGGTTAGAAACGGGGAGGCGCCTACGGTTAGAGTTTAGGGAGGTATTTATGGTATGAGTGTCCGTATTCCCAGGAGTCCTAGGGTTTAATTATAGAAGTATAGTAGCGTCCCGAGTAGGAGAGTTAGGGGGCAGGTATGTTAAGTACTGAAGACTGACGGTTAGGGCGAGTAGCACTTCTCATTTGAGAATTTCGAACCACTAGGTCTGTCCCTTTAACTTTAGGACAATGTTTATGTATTACAGAAGTGTGATTGACTTGTGGTTTACATGTAGATGGGCTTTTGACGACGGGACAAGTTGCAGCACGTTTATTCAGGGGACAGGTCTTTGGACTAGTATTCACTTTGGATCTGTTCTCCGTTTTAGGAGGTGTGGAGGTAGTTATTGTAGGGTTAATGTGACATTCGTGATTGTAGCTGTTACTAGTGCACGAATCGGCCGTTGGTAATACGGCGTTGTATCGTACTTCTATCCTGGATAATTCTAATCTTCTTAAACAATGAGATGTGTCTAATTAGTGACTGACTATTAATGAAGTGACAGTACTGAACTGAAGAAGAATGGGACAGGAAAATTTAGTCCGAATTTTACGTAGCCTGCGTGCTACACACCAACAGCGGAACAATCGACACTCTTTTAGGAGAGTGTTTTTAACAGAATTTAGGATAGCACTGCCAGTTACGTTATAAACAATGGCATTCTGCATGCACTGAAGTCTTTTTAACACTTCAGAGGATATATGGTCAATTACCATTTCGGTTTTTGTTAATGATTTCGAGATCAGGACTTTCTAGAACACTGACCAGGTATTTGTAATGTATCAAATCCTGAATGGTTCGGTTGATATCGAATGCACTTAAGGTGTCCTTAGAACTGATAGTGGCGAATCTATTGCAGTTCAGTTCGCGGCTGTTAAGGTGAATAGGATAATGAACAGACTTGCTACAAGTGTTTTGCGGTTGATCAGTCTGCGTAAAGTCATCCGGAGTAATGAACATATCAGAGAGTGAACAGTCCAGATCAACAGTACTGGATTTCCTATGGCAAAAAGGCCTAGGGACATTTTTCGTATTGCTATGAACTTGATCCGCTTGCGGGCTCGTCAAGTGTTTAAGACCAGCCACACTTTCTTACAATTCCTCACAGGAATCTATTTCAGATGAAACACAAGAAGTAACGGATGGTGTCGAGTCACTCGGAAGGTGGTAAGTTGTATTTATATCAACGAGCGGGATACAAGATAAAGAGATGTCGTTTTCAAGTTCACGGTGAGATTCTATTAAGCAAGTGGGCAGATCAGAATAAGATACGGATGGAACACTGTTCTCAGGTTATATTTTATCGAATTTAATAGCAGATTTGGATCTTTTACAGGTGTTATATTCGACAGGTGAAATCAAGTGTTTTTTAGATAAACTTGACATGTTTGTGGAATTATTTGTAAGCAGAGTTTAGCTACCATAAGCACAATGTCTGTTTGGAATAATGAAGCCACAAGCTACAGCAAAAATTATTAAAATGAGAATAACCGAGGAGTGGTCGTAAGAGATGAGTTTATATGTCCCGTTGAACTAGAGTAAAATGATCAGAAAACGAAAAAGATAAAACATGTGAAAAAAGGTACATTCTTCAAAGTTCGCGCGAGTATAGCAATTGAAATTCAAGGGAAGAGAAACAACAAAGACCAAATATTAAATTTCACCGGTTCCGTGTCTTCAATTATTGTCGACAATAAGACATGCAAAGTATTTTTCTCTAAATATCGTTAAGGACCAGTTGACAGTAAAATATCCAAAAGATCCTCTTCCAAATAATGTTAAGAAATAGTAAACGATAAGATATCCAAAGGATCTTCCAAATATTATTTTGAACTGTTAATTAATAAGTACTCTTGCAGTTCGCTTTTAACCCGCAAGGTGTAGATTCATACGCGTCCCGCCCAGTCCAAGACCAAAACGATGATTCTGGGAGAGAACGATTCTATATTAATCAAGATGGGAAATACAAACAATTACCAAAACAATATTACACCTTCGAGTTTCCAGTTACCACAATAGGTTCCGCTGCTGGAAGAATAAGTACTTCCAGTCCGTTACTGCTAGAGTATCAAATCCAAAAATGGCTGTAGCCATATTAAATATCAAATTTAAACAACATATGTATAGTTCAGAAGGAAACATAAAAACTTCGATATAAGCTCAAGATAAAGAAATAATAACAAGATACAAATGATAAAATCTCAAAATGGAATCAAATAAAGTACCAAAATATCAAACAGAAAAGTCAGTCATAACACAAATATGCATACATGGAGGAATTTTCCAAAAACAAAACCGTCAAAATTGATTCTACAGTGGCATCCCTTTACCTACAATTTTGCTTGGTAGCTCATTATGTGTACATCAAAGGATTTATCGACCTTGGAGAATTTACGTAGCTTTCCGATAAAAATCCAGACATAGCAAAATGTCTAGTTGATTCCATCTACAGAAAACTTACTACTAAACCTGACTACGGAGATTACATTTTGGAGGGATCAAAGCTCTACACTAATATCCTAATAATAGGATACTTCACTACTGGTCACTTCCTAAAATACTTACCTGGAAGCATCAGTCACCCCGTTGCTACTAGATTTAGAACCATGTCCAGCAGAAGCTTCTCCTATTCCGTCCAAAACGATAGGAACCATTTATGAGTAATCAAATGTTAAAATTATTTGCATGCTGAAATGATACATGCAACTCCAATGCACCTTAGTTTATTACTCAATGAGTCGGTGGTCTATTGCTAAAAGTTACGGCAGCTGGTTGAGCAAATGCATTTCGTACCTCTTTAGCATCTATCCCCCTGAGTAATAGGAGAATCAGAGGAGACATGATTATGGCGTACAGTATATTGAGCATGCCAAATCATCCACACATGAGCATCTTACTGAGGCATCACTACCACGCCAATCAAGGTAATGCTCGATAAATCACGCGTCAAAGAGCGAATACTCAGGTTCAAGCACAATTTTTCCCGCTAAGAGTCGTTGCGAATCGGAATGCTTTCACTGCCGAGGTGACCACAGCCGTTTCACTGGACAGCTTTAAGAAGAAAATTGATAAACACATACTCACATACAGACTATCATCTCCCTCATGGACCAGCTGTGCATGCCTTTAGACTTGCTAGTTGTTATTACTGACGTCTCCTCAGATCTCTAGCTTGATCTATCTGGCTTATTATTTCTGTTTCCTCTCCCTTGCTCACACTTTGATCCTCTCGCACAATCTTCCCTGCCAATTAATTAACTTATACATTTATTTACTTAGTTCTGAAATATTCTTATTATTAGCATTAGACTCTTCTCCTTATTATTCTTCACGTTGCGACTAACTGGTCTACGGTCTGGTAACGTGATAGTTGTTGATATTCAGAAATCCCTGAAAGAAACATACTCATTCAAATTACGGGACATACCACTTCGCGAACAACTGACAGGTGACTAGAATTTGTATAACCAAGTAGCTGGACCCCTATTAACTGTACATAACCAACAGTCTGGAAGCGTACCGAAAGAACGAGAATCGAGCGGAAGGAAAGCTACTGGTTTATACTAGCTCGTCAAAAAGATATTGGATATTGGATGCGGATGTGGCGCGCATTATCAAAACTTCCAGTCGTATGAAGCCCAACGCTCTATTTGTTTCACTTAGGAGGACTGTGTAAGTTCATTTGACTTTCTTTACTAGCTCTGGCCAATCGTTTTAGTACGCAAGCTTAGATTCTGTCCTGAAGGTAGCGGTCCGACAGTGTGATCACAATATTGATCAATAACCGAAATAGAACCTTAACAGGCAATTTTTCTTTTTAAATATCATAGCCAAATACAGAACAAGTAATACTTATCACTGTCGTTGCCTAAATAACCATATTCAAGCAAATGACCGAAACTGAAGGAGCGGTCATCTATCGACGTAATGTTGTGAAGGAAACCAGTAGCCTACCAGGGACTACTGATAATGTTGATAATGAACAGGAATCTGATACTGAATCCAAAGAAGTAAGATTAACACTTATGGAAGAAATATTGTTGTTGGGGCTGAAAGATCGAGAGGTTGGTCTATTATAGTTTATTTATTAAGTATCATAGGGGTACTTATCATTTTGGAATGATAGTGTATGTTGTGGACTCCGGGGATGCATACTTGTTGAACTTGGTCTTAGAAATCGTATTGGACTTGAGCCAAGTGGGATGCGTCGTAGAAGCCTGTCATCTAGATGCATCGTCGTCAAGAAAAGCGTACCGACTGGCGATGCATTACTAGATGAAGCTCTCAAACACATTAAAGAGAACAAGCCTGAAAACACCAAGACATGGATTGAATACCTCAGTGGTTAGTTTATTTGTGTGAATTCATTATTTTTTCAGGCGAAACGTGGAATCCGTTTAAATTACCGCTACAGCTCCGCAATGTTAGGGAAAGGATAGCAAAAAATCTCGTGGAAAAACGCATATGCACTACAGAAAAACAAAATTTTATTCTTTTTGATATGATGACGCACCCTTTGATAGACCTTGGGAGTAAACAACGTGTAATTAGTCGTATTCAGGATGTCGTCCTTAATAAATGGAGCATAGATGTTCAGAAAATTGATAGGCGACTACTCTCTCTTGTGCTTTTGTCTCATTATTCCGATGTTCTAGAAAGTGCTTTGCAGCATCTCCCAGACAATGTTTATGATCTTGCCAGAAAGCGAGTTGATGATGCACTGCAACTAGACTTCTTTTCAGAGGCCAATAAAGAAGGTTCTTGTGAAATGCTGTGGGCGGTTATGGCCGCCCTTAATTCTTAAAAATCAAATTCCTAAATATCTCGGCTGTGATCATTTTCTTGAGACATCACTATTTTCATGCAATCTTTAATTTACACTATCACATCTGTTTTGTATTTTATATGAAACAGTTGAGTTCATAATATCGTATCAGATCTTTTTGCAAAGTTGGTTAACACTGTTTAATTCTTCATGTCTTACTTTGCACACTTTTTTATTCTGCTGAGTTAGTTCGCTTTGACGATTTGCGGTGTTTCAAGATCTATCCATCTCCAACGTTTTTAGTCTTATTACATATTCCAACACCTCTAAGGCTTGCTAAAGATTCTGTAAAAATACGTCACTTTCAATTTAACTTTATATCCAAAAATAACTTGACAAACCTGAGCTAATGTATTCTTATGTACATCTCTACCTATCTTTCCAATAAAAGCTCAACTAAGTATTCTCATCAATTAAAAAAGTCATATCAGGACTGTTTGAACAACAGTTTATTATTCACTCATTTCTATTCAGTCTAATAATTATCGTTAAGTAACATTGATAAACTAGTACATACTGATGCTATTTGTGTGTAATCGACACAACTGAAGTACACTTTCATCACAACTGAAGACGTATACATTGTTGCATGAATTTTTTTGGACCAACAGGATGATTTCGTTCGTGAATACTACCTGGTTGCTATTTTCTTCATCACCGCCTTATGTTACGGATGTACATAAGAAACTATAACGACGATAATAATAACAACCTTGTTTTTCTTGATTTTCTTCCACTGATATTAAACTTTTCTTGTGTACAACCAGATAGGATTGATCTCTGTCCTTTTTGGTTAAGGGAATTTCTCGATGAGCAGTTTGTATATCAGAAAACGAAAGAGACAAAGTATAAAAAAACAAACCGATTTTAGTTTAAAGGTGGGGACATTTAGACTGCCCATTCTTTGTAGTCAGGTAATCTGTTATGCAGACTCAAAAGTTTCACTTGCCAGTAGTTCCGTAGACATTCCAATCAATTAACTAGTCAGTACGCACGGATACAACTTGCTCACGCTAACCAGCTTGGGGGCATTAAGTCACTTGTAGAACCGCAGATACGGAAACCTGGTCTATGATTATGCAAACAAATGGTTGACATACATATATTCTTATGTATTATAGCACCCAACACTACTTAAGAATCGGGTGGTTTTAAATGTGAACTGGAAAGATAGAACTGATGTAAGCATTCTTTTGGGTCAACGTACTCTTATCACCAGATTTCGGAAATGTATATTGATGATCAAGTATTCGTAGCGTTTAATATTTATAGGACCTGCTTTTGAAGTCTTCGTTTATAGCCCAACTAGGAAACATATAATTGCAACTGAAAGCTGTTAGGCCTTCTGCGTGAACTTCTGCTTTTCATTTCATATGGAGGATTAGAGTACGTTAAAATCCTTGGCAGAATGATGTTAGCCACTAAATATTCCATTATGCTATAATTTAAAAAGACTTATGTATTTACAACCAACAATTTTAGAAGTTTCAGGTTGCTTAATCACTTTGGGTTCAAGGTTTTAGCCTTTCAGTCTTCAGAGAGGTTTCATGTTAGTTTCTTTTAATAATACTCCGAATTCGCTTATCATTTTATTGATGTATTGGTACCGTATGTAGTTTGAATTAAAATGAACCCTCGTTTTTAAGTTTATTTTGATATTAAAAATTACAAATAGTTTGATCATTACATTATACATATCAGTCAGTCAGCTACAACGTATAACTTCGTCGGTAGGTACATCAGTTCAAGTTGCAGTACCATATTAGCGCAGAGACGCAATTGCCAATTCAAATACTATAGTAGTAAAAGTATTAGCATTACAAAAAAAAGTCAATGGTCGAATATATCATTCAAGATGTATACCCCAGAGGAATCAAGTACGATAGCGGTCATGAAGGATTCAGATTAGCATTTGAGAGGACGAGAAAAATGGATGCACCTGCGCCACTGCAAACGATTTTGGGCCATGTCGTTTAACGTCTCTAACCATCGGTTACCATCATCTCGCGGACCCCAACCAGTTGGTCTACATTGAACAAAATGACTTAATCCACTTGTCAGTGACTTCATGAAATTCTCAAATGTTCTGGTTTAGCCATCCCTAGGTTTCTTCATAGCAATTCCTACACCGTGAAACATAGCTTGACTAGGCATTCGATGGTTGGGCATTCGTAACACATGTCCCAACCACCTCAACTGATGAAGTGTCACCACTTCATCTATTGATTTGCTATCACTTTCTAGTACTCGTTTCCTGACAACAGGATTGCTTACTCAGTTGTCCGAAGATGCTTCGAAGACATCCATAATCGAATACTGATAACCTACAAATGTCCTCAACTCTTACCGGCCATGTTTCACAGCCGTAAAGTAGGACGGAGCGAACTGCTGCGCAGTGCACTCGTCCTTTGGTTAGCAGATGGATATCTCGCCTACACCATAGATGACGCAAGTTGGGGAAAGCCAGTCGAGCCTTCTGTATCTGTACCGATATTTCATCTCATACCAGGCCATCAGCCTTGATGAGACTCCCCAGATAAGTGAAGCAGTCAACACTCAACTACTTCACTCCCTATCACTAGTTCGAGCATCGATGCAAGCCAATACTGAGGCAACGTTTTGCATTTCATCAGGGAGAATCGTACTACGATCATGCATTATTGCTTAAGGTGATCATAAGACTACACTTTTGCGAAGTCTTCACCAAACAGAACTATGTCGGCGGCATATTCTGATTCAACAAGTGAATATCCTGGAAGAAGATCCACCCTTGAAGTGAGTTGAAGATAATGTCATCTCTACAGGCACGTCAACGAAACGTTGAACAGGAACGGAGAGAGCTCACAACTCTGATGAATAATACTCAAGGTAATCAGTTCCGATGACAGATTGCCATAGGCTTTGACTCGACCAGTAGTATTTGAGTGGAGAGCCTCTTCAAGACTTATGTATTGTTTTTGGTGTTCCTCTCAGTAAAAGGCTGTCACAGAAGCTCATGATCAGCAGAGTCAAATGGCTCCTTGAGGTCCAGGAATGCAACTATTGGTGGATGTCGAAATGTGTGTGTTCTAAGACCTGCTGAAGTGTGAATATGTGGTCTGTACATCCAAGTCCAGGTGCGAAACCAGTCTGGTTTTCTGAAGTACGCTCTTTATAAGCATGGTAAATTGAACGCGAATAAATTGTTCTGTTGATCTAATAATAAGTAAACCAAACAGATAACTTACGACATTGCCACCATAAGATTAGTTGTAAGGACAAGCCGATAAGTATTAAAGTTACCCTCACCTTAAGAACGTCAAGCGGATTACACACAGGCAATGTTCAGTTCCTCGATATATAGTACACGTACAATGTGACTCCGACTTGAGTCCCACTGGAGCTAATGCTGGTCCCTAGCCCGGATAAAGCACGAGGGTTGTGGTTTGAGTTGTCGACTCCATCTGTTTGAAAACCAACTGGCTGAAAAGGCGATAACAAGGAAAAATAACTCGGATCATTTTAATTCTGCAACCCTGCTGCTGCTTGCTGTGGCCTCGCTGGTGTCCTAGAGCAGGATTAGCTCTCTTAAAATGGATCCCGGCAGACACGCATGTGAGCTGTCTGACTAAACGGAACAGAGTAAGGACTTGGAAACATAAGGACAGTCACTGCTGCCTCTTCCTTGTCTCTGCCTACGCTTCTACTGACTGCAGATCGGATTTGGTAATAGATGAGTTTTACAGAAAGCTTTCGGACCATCTCCAAAAAGTTAAGCGTTCTGATATAATAGTAGTGGCTGGTGACTTAAATACTCAAGAAAGTAGACACCTGGGTGGATCTTTTGGTGTCGCGGCTCAAATAACTGATCATGGTGACCGCCTGCTGCAACTATGCTCAGATAACTGCCTATTTCTAGGGAACACTAACTTTAGGCATTAGGAAAAACATCTGACCTGGCGACCCCCAAAGTCCCGACCGTAGCTGCTACCATGACGTGGTGGTCGGGCTTGCCTATCACGATGACCCAACTGGCTGGAACTTATGTTCCTGAAGGTTCTACCATGCCAGGCAGGTCGATGAGACAAAGAGCAGCTACTCAAGGTCTGAGGGCGAAGTCCTACTGCTGACTGCAGAGAGGTGTGACAGCAGTAAGGTGTTTCCCTCGGACAAACACTATCTGCAGCGATGCTGCCTTATGATAGGGAAGGAAGGGTTCGAAAATATCGACCCTAACAATGTCACACGTCACCCTACCTCGTGGATTTCCGTCTCCGGCGGTAATGGCTTTAAAAAGAGAAGAGCTAATACTCAGAAAACGTTTCATAAAAATGCCGTGCGTGACCGGTCTCAAGCAGTTGTCCCTTGTGCTCTGTGGAAATGCTCTCAGGTCGTTAAGACCAGCAATAATCTACCTTGTTTTTCAGGTCCCTCAAGAAACAACCTTCCACGTGGTGGGCAGCCGGGAAGTGACAACCGCCCTTATACCCATAACAGCACGAGAGACTAAGTTAGTCACAATCAAATCCTTCCTACACCCCCTAGTACCTCTCTTATCTCTTTGACTAACTCTAGTCGCATTCCTTCAGCTCACTGCACCGCTAATACAAACTATGCGAGTTCACAAAACATTGTTCCTGGTTTCCTTAAACCCCGTTCTAAACTACATGTTGTAGCATTTAGTGTGCGGACATTGTGTCAAATAGGGCAACAGGCATCATTAGCTAGGGCTTTAGAATCTCGTTCAATCGATGTGTGCTGCGTCTCGGAAACGCGCATACAGGATCCTAGTAAAGTCATTAACCTGATTTCACCTTATCAAAATAAAGAAGCAACCCGATTTACTCTTCGTGTATCCGGTAGCCCTGATGCTGCTTCCCGGGGTCTCGCTGGTGTAGGTATATCATTGAGTCGTAGAGCAGAACTATCTCTTCTAGACAGCATCCCTGTAGATAGTCGATTGTGCGCTGTCCGACTAAACGGGACAGTAAAGACTCGGAAAGATATGGACACTCGCCGTTGTCTCTTCATCGTATCTGCCTATGCCCCCACTGACTGCAGTTCAGACGAGGTTGAAGATGAGCCTTACGGAAAGCTTCTGAATCTCCTCCAAAAAGCTAGGCGCTCTGATATTGTAATAATGGCTGGTGACTTTAATGCTCAAGTAGGTAGACTAAGTGAGCAGGAGAGACACCTTGGTGGATGTTATGGTGTCGCGGCTCAGAGAACAGACAATGATGACCGTCTGTTGCAAGTATGCTCAGACAACCGCCTATTCTTAGCAAACACTAACGTTAGGCATAAGGAAAAGCATCTGTTGACCTGGCGACCGCCGAAGTCGTCTCAACATTGGACTCAACTAGATCACATCGCCATCAGCCACCGATGGAGGGGTTCGATAGAAGACTGTCGCTCGTTCTGGAGCACATGTTTGGGTTCAGATCATGCCCTAGTGCGAGCGCGTATTTGTTTGAAGCTTACTGGGCGTAGGAAAGACGCCGTAAGAAATCCTCTTCGGGTTTTACTTAATGATAATAAGGCGAAGAATATATTTTAGGAACAACTAGAAAGACAGTTAGGTGACCATTTAAGCGATTCCCATCCAGAAGCAGGATGGAATGATATCAAGAAGTCTGTGGAAACAGCAGTGATATCTGCTAGTAAGGTTGACCATAAGGCTAGGATGAAGCCGTGGATTTCAGTCGCATCCACCGAACTGATGGATGCTCGAAAACGCATCCCACCTGACTCTGAACATGATGAAGAGCGAAGTCAGCTTAGGCGCAGACTGATAAAAACCCTACGTAACGACCGTGAACAGTGGTGGGTGGCGAAAGCAAAAGCGATGGAAAAGGCATTCGACTCAGTGGATCATGAGGTTCTGTGGCGGTGTCTGTCATTGAAAGGTGTACCAAAGAAGTACATTAACCTTACACAAGCTCTCTACTCGAACACCACTGGTCGAGTGAGAGCTTATGGCGGACTGTCACCGGAATTGTTTGCCTCAAGTGGTGTCCGTCAAGGATGTCCACTTTCTCCATTCTTGTTTAATTTTATCATAGACATGCTCCTAGATATAACCCTTATCCTCGTCTGAATTTTTAGGAGTAGACCTACCAGGAGGCTCGCTTATCGACTTAGAATATGCCGATGACATAGTCCTACTTGGTGGAGACGCTGACAAAATTCATTGTCTCTTGACTAATCTAAGCAACAATGCAAGCATGTTCGGAATGCGGTTCTCACTCTCACAATGCAAGATGTTGCTTCATGATTGGTGTGCGACTTCACTGGAACTAGTGATAGGGAGTGAAGTAGTCGAGCGTGTTGACTGCTTCACTTATCTGGGGAGTCTCATCAGTACTGATGTCCTGGTGACTGACGAAATCTCAGCCCTAATGCAGAAGGCTCGATTGGATTTTGCCAACCTGCGTCACTTATGTCGCAGGCGGGATATCCTCTTCTTAACCAAAGGACAAGTGTACTGCGCAGCAATTCGCTTCGTCTTACTTTATGGCTATGAAACATGGCCGGTGAGAGTTGAGGATATTCGTAGATTATCAGTATTCGATTATAGATGTCTTCGAAGCATCTTCGGACAACTGAGTAAGCAATCCTGTTGTTAGGAAACGAGTACTAGAAAGTGATAGCAAATCAATAGATGAAGTGGTGACACTTCATCAGTTGAGGTGGTTGGGACATGTGTTACGAATGCCTAGTCAAGCTATGTTTCACGGTGTAGGAATTGCATAGAAAGTTACGGCATTCAAACACATAGTGGTAGCCTTATAAATTCAAGGAGACATTTTAAACTAAGTTGTACAACGTGACTACCCACCAAATGAAAAAATCGTCATTGAAATCATGTACACAGTTAAATCCAAGGATTTAGTTGTCAGTATACCACTCTAATGATAAAGTCGTTTTATTAGACCAATTTTTGACGCGATCATTCCCATTTATCATGAATGTATGATGTTGGAGTATATCAATTCAATATCTTTTTTTGCAGTCATATCGTTCAATATCTCTACAATTAGTATGATCAACTCATTAAACCAAGTTAAAATATAGATTATTTTATTTCGTTCATTGTGATTTGATTTTTAGCTAAATCAATAATAACATTCTACGTGATCTTAAAACAATTTCAGTGTATGCAGATGATAAGTGTAACATGAATTTCGAGACGTGAGAAAATAGTGATAATATCTATTTATTGTTCAATACTTGGATTCTTTGTTCGTATAATATTCAGGTTTCTAGATTTTTTTTTTGTTACGTATTATATGCCAGTGAACGTTTAAAAACATGATGACAGTCGTTTATTAGTCAGAATACTATGAACAATTTGTGTCATCTCTTCTAATACCTTTGTACAAACTTACTATGGCAAAGGTATAGCATAAGGATGAGTCAATCAGAATCAACAAAACGGTATTTAAGTTTTTTTTTCTTTCAATTCAAAAATACGTGTAATGAACAACAATAATATTTCTGTATAGTACTCATAACGTTTGAAAATGAAAATAGAGTAAATAGAGTAAAAATGATGCTGTTAAATTAATCAAAATGCTCAATGACTGACATTTCGTTTTTTATATAACGAATTAATCAACATTTTATGCATCATAATCGTTCATTTTTGAAGTGAAAATGTACCTGGTAGCAAACATTCAGATTTAATATCACTTGCCCCTAAAATTTTGTTCAGAACTCACTGATAGATAAACAGCTACAAAAGCATTCTTATATTATAACTTAAGGTCATTTCGTGATGAAAACTCTAACCACGAACAACATGAAGACTATTAAAATTTTAGTTGGGTAATTACAATGATTGAATGGAACAAGTTATGTAGATCCACATATACGGATTTAATTATTGTTGTTTCCTCACTTTACAATCAGATGTAAATGTGAAACATTTTGATAAATTCCTTAACTGCGCGAAATTCGTTTACATTTAACTTCTATTATTTTCTTTTGCATATATAATCAGCTTACACAAGCTGTTATCTAATTGGCTAAATATTCGTTAGAGTTGCTTTCAGTTCTTTATCTTAATGTTGTTTAAGATTTATTTAGTTATTCACAAGTTCAAACTAAAATTATACGTACAGAAATAGTTAGTTATCGGTTAAAAATACTTCCGTTCTCAATTTTTTATTTTATGATGATGAAAAAACAAATTTCCTATCGATTATAATCAATTGATATATTGACTTTGTTCTTCTATATCATTAGGTTAATTACGCTTATAAACTATCATTTTAAAATATATATTATATAGTACAAACACAATTTATCCAAAAATTATGTTATTAACTTCTTGGTTACCATTTACTTATTCAATATCATAGTAAATATATACAGTATTATCTCTTTGATAATGTACTTGATACAATATACACATAAATAGAAAAATGGATTTGTTGAAAATCATCTCTGTGTGAGTTGGGTTAGATACCGAGGACCATTGTCATTTTCAGCATAGTACTTTAGTGGTGAGACATACCAGATTGACTATGATCACCACTAAATGTTCCATACTATCCCGTCATTTAAATCAAAATAAATCCATGTTCCAATATTTTATTGAAGGAGAAATTGGGCATTACATGGGGAGCAGCGCGTTTAGAAAAATGGCAACAACGCGAAGAGAACATTGCGTGCAAGAGAATAGTAGAAGTGTTTTTGGTACAGTTAAACAAAACGAGTACAATAATGTTTATTTTACAAAAATCGTATTTTCTTCGTAGAAGCGTTCCACTACAGTACAAACATGTTGGATTATCAATGCGTAAATATTTGAAAACTTTCTTTGAAACTTCATAAACGTAAGGACTAATTTATTATTAAAGAAATAGTGATTTTAAAATGCTACATGATATAAATAGTGATGCTTATCAGAATGTGGAAAAGTAATCACTTAATCAAGGAAAAATTATTCTTTGTTTATAAATAATTATATTTTTGTGAATTAACCTAAAAAAAATATGTTAGTTCGTGAGTTCATTTCAGGCTTGTAAGCAAATAACTAGGGCAAGGTACGTATAATCAGTGCAGTGGATATCAGCTAGTTAAATTCCGACGCGTTGATTTGTTTCATTTTCAATAGGTACGTCATGATTATAGTTTGAGATTCAATGCAGTCAGTATGTGCATTGCTGCACCTTGATCAATACACCTACACACATGAAAAATATAAAGATTTCTGCTTCAGATAGACTTATCAACTCAACGATATTAAAAACGATGAACTTGGCTAAACGAATAAAATGTTAATATACAACTCAATTATTCTTTTCCTCATACAATTTTAACCTTGAGATATTGTGTGATCTGTCTGGTTCCGTTTCGCATATCATCGATCAAAAACCTTTTTAATTATTGAAGTCAAATTTTAGCAAACTTTGAGATCTAATAATTGTCATCTATGTTTTAATTATGGGTGGAGTTAACATTATTTGAACCATCACTAGCCACAGAAAAATTATCCGTTTGTTGACAAGCTGATTTGTCTTCCTTACAGACGTTTCCGTTTGCCTAAAAACCGGCTATGAAGCGTATTGAGACTATCTCGAAAATCGAATCTACCATTTATCAAATAAACTGAATTGGAATAATTCATTAATATTTCGAACTCACTTGTATGAGTTTAACTAACCAGGCACGAAGTATCATAAACTCTCATGTAAAATGTGCAAGGAAAAATCAAATAACTAACATTGATTAAAACTGTAAGAGTTGAAATAGGCATTGTGTATTAGCAAAATATGTAAATATATGCGGATCCTGAAGAATAAGCCACTCACTGAGGAAACAAACCACCAAGAATTAAAGCGGAATTGATTATATGTCTTTATCTTAACTCAAGTAACTGAATCCTAAAAGTGAGATCAATTTTAGGAAGAGAGAGGTGGTACACTAAGTGAATCCAGATAAATCAATTACATGTGGCCACATATTAGTCAAAAATCAAATGATAGGCATTTAGATTTGGATTATCATTTCAAACATCTAGTCAGTATTAGTCTTCTTACCCGTGTAGTAGATTATCCTCAACTATAGCATCAGAATTGGACAACTGTACAACTCAGCAAGAACGTGAATTGGTAACAGTGAGGAAATTCACATTTCAGAAACAGTAAACGAAATGAAATATAAATGGTTATTCATCTTATAATAAAACATTACAGATTAAATTAGCAATTATCTAGTTAGAACTAATATTTTGATCCAAATTAATCGTAGTGTTTTAGCAGTAATTAGTGATATAGACCAACGGGACAATGTAGACTGGTGGTACAATATCAAAACTAATCTCGAGGCTCTTTATGAGAGTAAATTTAATTGGAGAAATCCAATGTCCTGTTTTTCTGCAAACCAAGTTAGCGATATGCCAGTCTATTGAGCACTATTTATTTACAATTTTCTGTGAGGAATTTTTAACACTCCAGTAATTATTTATGGCTAGGGGATTTCATAAGTGTTGTAAACGAAATAGTAATTCAATGTCATATTTTAGATGTGAAAAAATCGACTTCATTATAACCAAGTAAAGCATTTTAACTAATTTGCAAAGTATTTAGAATCTAAATACCTAATTTAAAAAAAAAACTGGGATATTTAATGTACTATAAAGTTATTATAATTTGATCGATTACGCTGATTTTACATACATCATATACCTTTACTATTGTTATTATTGTTATTATTATTGTTATTATTATTATTATTATTATTATTAGTAGTAGTAGTAGTAGTAGTAGTAGTAGAAGTAGTAGTAGCATTATTTATTTGACTAAATAAAGTATCTTGTTTTGATTCAGTGGGTCGACCTTAAAATTATCAAATTTTCTTTAATTATATTCTATTTACCTTCGTTATCAATGAATAAATTTTCATATTGATCTATGAACTTATTTTCAGTTTATTTCTGCATAACTGATCAAAAGATGGTAGTAAACGACTAAGGTTACAGTAGGTTTGTGTTATGCATTGAGAAACCTCTGAAAAGAAACGGATACTAAGGTGTTTTATCTTCGTTTGAAAATACCCCAGTATCCGGTTATAAATCATTTCAAACAAGAGTTAAACTAATCACCATTAAATCTAGTAGCAGTAGCGAAATCCTCGGACCTCTTAGTCTGAATCTGATGGTTCACGTTCCTAACTAGCCGTGAAATCTAGGTGTACTAAGTTTAGTGCGCCGTGAATCCATGAGCACACATTTTGAAGGGACTTAAATGATGAACAAAATAATTATCTATTGCTTCTCAGTTCTCAGTTGATTTTTAGCCGGTATAAGTCCGCAACTAAAAATTTTTCAAATAAAACTAATCTTTACAAACTACTTGAATAAACATAATGAAGTTCATGCAAAGGTGAATAAACTTGTGACCTAAAATAATAAATATTATATCAGTTATTAAACAGATTGAAAGGTAGAATGTTAGTCTGAACCTGACAATGTTTATACATTTGGTAGAAGAGGTATTATACTTTTTACTTAGAGTAGGGTTAGAAATGACCGTTATCTATATCTGTTGTTAGCTTACAAATAAACAGTCTGTACATGTCAACAATATTTCGTCAGAAATCAATGAAACCTAAATGGCTATACTTACTTTAGAAAGCTTATAGATCTTTATTGGCGTGCTAACAGTCTTCCTATCTTAATGTTTGTTACGAAAACTTGTTTATCTGACTACGAAAAAAGCTTTTTATGAATTCGCTGAATTTTTTAAAATAGTTTTATAGACAATGACTATATCTAAATCAAAATCATTTTTTCAACAAAGATGTTGAAAATAGGACTACACGGAGTTATGACACATCGATTCGGGAAGCTTATGCTAATTTATTATGGTATTAGTATCCAGTCCTAAATCGATTATCCAATGAATCACTACCAGAGTGATTTGTTTGAATGTTTATGTGGTGTTTAAAAATAACGATAGTTGGATAGTGCATTAGTAAGCGCCTAGTTTGAATTACAGTATGATACCTTCAAGTTTGTTCACTGTAATCTTTCTGAATGAATATTGGTTCATTTTGGAATTAACTGCCATATCTTTAAGATCTTAGTGCATAGTATAGTAAATTTTTATCCGATTTATAATATTATTTTACAAATCTAAAGCTATGGAAATAAATTCGTCAGAAAAGGAAGTATTCATCCTTTAAAGTAGTGTACTCTCGTCATCTAATAGTTTGTGAAGGATATTTGGTTGTTTGATATGTCCTTCCATTGACAGTTTTGTTTAACGGCAAAAATTAATTCTTCGTGGAACTAAACTATACTGACGTCTTTAAAACAACTAAAACAACAAATTAAAATGAAGATATTGATTGTTACACATAAGTGCAACTTTTAAAAAGGAATTAAAAATAGCCTCCTACTACATGACATCATGCTTTTGGCAAAATATAATATTTTTGATAGTATAGCAATATACACACAAAAAAATTGATCTTAAGGAATAAAGGAGAGTTTAATTCAACTGAATTTTTGTTAATAGGTAAAGTTTCAGTAAGAGGGTGATAAAATTAATCAGTGGGTTAATAGATGATTAAAAAAACTGAAGACAGATGAAACAACAACTGCCTGAACGAAATAGAATTGTTCAGCTTGGACTTAACAAGTAATAATATTAATACGCAAGTGGTTTAACCACTACTTACCATTTGGATTCATCTCCACTGATATTTGTAAAATATGGTCTATGAAATTAAAAGATATTCATAAGGTGCACTAATCACATACTTCAAAGAACTGCTCGTATATGATAGAGCAGCATAACAGAACTTGATACGTAAGCACATCAGTTCCAGTTGTCATACCACATTAAAACACACAAATAAAATTGGTAATTCAAATCCCACAGTGGTAAACGTAGTTACAGGATTAGTAGTAATAGAAAAAATTACGGTTACAAGGTATGGTTCGAGAAAATATCAACCTGTAGAATAAATCTAAAAAGAGAAAAATCGGTCATGAGAAATTAGGAAGATTAAAATTTAAGGGGAGACAAAGATTGGATGCGCATCCCCTATTGCAAACGATTTCCAGCCATGTCATTCGAAGTCTCTAACAAACGGTTACCATTATCTCACAGACCCCAACCACGTAGTAGTCTACACAAACTAAAGTGGCTCGATCCAGGTGTCATTGAATTCGTAGACTGTTGGTATATTTACATTGAGCCGTCCCTAACGTCCTAACAGCCCACTCCTACATCACAAAACATAACTCGCTCAGGCAGTCGGCGGTTGGGCTTACTTAACACACGTCCCAACCACCTCAACTCATAAAAATTCACCCTAAACTTGTACCCGATTCCCAACAACAGCATTGATTACTCGATGATCACAGGATATACGAATAATGCTTCGGAGACGCCTATGATCGAAAAACACCAACCTACGATTATCTTCTACTGTGACTGGACGTGTTTCACAGCCATAAAGTAGGACGGAGCGAAATACTGCGCAGTGCACTCGTCCTTTGGTTAGCAGATGGATATCTCGCCTACACCATAGATGACGCAAGTTGGGAAAAGCCAGTCGAGCCTTCTGTATCTGTACCGAGATTTCATCACACACCAGACCATCAGCATTGATGAGAGTCTCAAGATAAGTGAAGCAGTCAACACCCAACTACTTCACTCCCTATCACTAGTTCGAGCATCGATGCAAGCCAATACTGAGGCAACGTTTTGCATTTCGAGGAGGAGACTTGCACTACGAACTTGCTTTCATTGACCAGAAGACTCCATTTTTACGGAGTCTTCACCAAACAGAACTATGTCAGCGGTATATTCCGATTCAACAAGTGAACATCCTGGCAGAAGATCCACCCCTGAAGTGAGTCGAAGATAATGTCATTTCTACAAGCACGTCAACGAAAAGTTGAACAAGAACGGAGAGAGTGCACAACTCTGATCAACACCACTCGAGGTAATCAGTTCCGATGACAGGTCGCCATAGGCTTTGCCTCAACCAGTAGTGTTTGAGTGGAGAGACTGTTCAAGATTGATGTACCTTTTTAATGCTACTTTAAGTGGCAGACACTGCCACAGAAGATCAAGACCAGCAGAGTCATATGGCTCCTTAAGGTTCAGGAATGTGACTTTTGTCGGATGTCGAAATGTGTGTCGATGTTCTAAGACTTGCCGAAGTGTAAATATGTGGTCTGTACATCCACGGACAATTCCGAAACCAGTCTGGTTTTTTGAAGTTTTCTCTTCACGAATTCTGTTTCGGCGTCAAGATATCATTGAATTAAATATTATAGACACTATTGGTTAAGCTGCCTTCGCTATGATGGTCTCAAGAGGACTTTTTTGTCCTTTCTTGCAGACCGGGACAATCACCGATCGAGACCAGTCGGATGGGATTAATACCGGATCCCAAATTGTGCCTAAGACCTCGGTCAATTTCACCGTTAAATCTGGACTAATGTCCTTTAAAATCTGAGAGATTGTTACATTCGGTAATGCTGCTATCTCTTACCTTATATTGTTTGTAACCTTTTCAACCTGGCTGAGAGTTGGGGGACATTCATCAACATTCCATTCAAGTGTGACTGAATGCCGATTAAACTAATCTTTGAAATGTTCTGCCCTTTCATCCAATCTCCTGGTTTGAAAGTGAATCATAGTTCCATATCTTTTCAAGAGTCTCGCTAACACTCAGCTTCTCAATACTAGTTTCATTGATTAGTCTGAACATCCGTCTAATGTTACCTATCGCCACTGTTTTTTCCATCTCTTCTACCTTCACTACACGTTACTATTCGCGATCATAGTGTACACTTTCTATCAGCCTGTCTATCAGGTGAAATCCACTGATTTTCCTTAAGCTTTTGGTTTATCTTACTGATAGATATCACTTCTGTTTCCACAGCCTTTTGAGTATTATTCCATGCTAACTCGAGGTGAGCGTCATTTACATGGTTGCCTATCCCTAAGCTGCTGACAAGTACGTGATCGTAGTGGACGGTGATCTGAATCTAGGACAGGCGGCAGTTTCTTGTCAAACCTCCCTATTGGGGGTCAATACTAATGTTGCCTAGGTAGATCCAGCATGCAGTCAATTTTGTGAATCACTATGTCGAAAGATGTCTTTCCTCATATTTAAAGTTGGTATTTCCCAGAAATCGGCGGTTACCTGACCGTAGCTGCATGAGACGCTCGCCATTATTTGCTGTTAGAGCCTCAACACCATAAGATCTACCCAATCGTCTTTCAGTTTCGTTCAGTCTACCTACGTGAGCATTAAAATCACCCACCAACGTCACCACATGAGAATGCTTGTCTTTTTGAAAGCGGTTAGAACGCTTTCAGTAAAATTCATCTTTTACCTCATCCGAGCTGCAAACAGTCAGAACATAGGCAGAGACATCAAAGGGCAACTGTTGGTGCTCCTGTCTTTCCGATATTTTTACTGTCTCGAATCTATTCTATGCCGAAACTTTATTTTTAGTAGCTTAATAGACGTAACAAATCATTTGTTAAAAATGAAAAAGTGCAATCATTTAATTATAAAGGGCAATATCTTGTTTACTCATTTCAGCAAATCTGCGATGCTTAGTTACAATGTTAATTCAACTAAATGTAAACAGAATACCAGAAATTATAAAAATGTAACTCTGATTTTCTTACTAAAAATTGAATCAATCAATGCGCTAATTAAGTGTATTGTTTTATATATATGTTAATAATGGTGTAAATGAATACGTTTGTAATTTTACATAAAAGAGTTATTCTACAAATTTCTAATCTTTTTTTTTTAATCTAGTTTTATTGCTGGCTACATAAACGGAAATCATTAATTTTTTTCTTTTTCGCAACGTGCTGGATAAATGTCGAAATTCGTTAATCGGTTTAATTGTTTTGTTTTGTCTTGTTCTGAATATTAGATCAGTGAATCATTTTTTTTGTACTCATCGATTATTGGTTATTGGTTAATCATACTGGTTTCTAGATTAAAAATCAGACATAATCTACATAAAAAATATTTGATTTAAGAAAAAAATTCATTATTCTTAACTGCATATTTTTGAATTATATATTTACACACACAATAAGGGTAGCTTTAGATTATTGAATTTTCAATTTCTTTTCTTTTTTTGATTAAAAATATACAATAAGTAGATAGCGAAAAAGAAATCTTTTAGAAAGCCAACTTTGAAAGGATAATGAAATTTCAAAGTTGAGTATCTTTAGGTCAGAAGAGATTTCTAATCTACCTTTCTAACTTGGGACAAATCAAGTACAATTCAGAGAGTAGCCCATGAAAATGGTTATTTTGACAGATTCATTGACAAAAACATGAAACTTACACAGTGAAGGAGAACACAGGTGGGGCAACCGAATTGCATTTAACGAGAATTACAGAGTTACTCAGTAAAATTGGAAAACCATATCGTAAATCGTTAATTTGCAAAATATCAGTTCATCATATCGAACTAGACTGTTCCTGTTGCAAAACATCAATCCATTGTCACTACTATTCATGCGTTTCATACAAATTCCATTGTTTTCTAACTCTTCCTTTCTTGATCTTCCCCATCTTCGGCTGCCAGACATTACGTTGACACTCACGTTATATACTACTTATAAGTAGTTCGCACCACAGCACCACACTCGTCCCTCCTTTTAATAAGCTGTCGTCGTAGTCTTTCTGATCGCCGTACCGTTGTCTTCTCTGGTGCTTTTCGTGACTCATACACTGGATAATCGTGAAACCATCTCTGCAGTTGACTAGCATTTACGCGCTTCTGCTTGTCTTCTCTCCGGATCGTGTACACCGGGCCACGTCTCTCCGTGATAACGTACGGTCCGTCCCACTTTGGGATCAGCTTTCCCCACCCTGATCTCCCTGCTATGCTACTATATTTTTCTCTACACTTTACTAGGTCCCCCACTACAAAAGGTTTCCACGTTCTCCTCTGTTGTTCCGCCTTCTTTATGTCTGATATTTGCTTCTTTCCCACGTTCCTGATTGCCTCCCTCCTCTCTTTTCTTAACCTTGCTGTTGTCCATTTCTGTTGTTGAGGCCAGGTCTTATTGTGCAATGGAAGTCGCGGTTGTCTGCCATACATGAGCGAGAAGGGTGATTTCTTGGTTGTACCTTCAATGGAGGAACGAAGCGCCAGCAAAATCAATGGTAACTCTTTCTACCAATCTCCTCCTTTAGATGCTAACCATTCCGTTAACGTCCGGTTGTTTCTCTCTGTAAGCCCGTTTGTCTGAGGATGATACGGTGTGGTTCGTATCCTCTTGATGTCAAACTGTTTTAGACGGTCTTTAAACTCGTCACTTTCAAAACAGGGACCCTGGTCAGTTAATATCATTTTCGGTATTCCGTGGCACGCTACAATATGCCGGATCACCACTTCGGTCACTGTTCTTGCCCGCTGGTCTGCAATGGGTACGGCATCTATCCAACGTGTAGCATGCTCCGTCATCACTAGCAGGTACCAGTTACCGGTCGCCTTTTGTCGAAACGGTCCCATTATATCCACCGACCATAGATCACCGACTGCGGTTGTGTGTATCTATCGCTTTTCATTAGTTGACACTGCTGGCAAGTTAACGCGTATTGAGCCACATCGTCTCTCATGCCCGGCCAGTATGCACTTTGTCGTAATAAATCCGTCGTTCTTTATAGGAATTTCATGCTTTACTTTGTCACAAAATCCATACGGCTCCCCATCTCCAGTGAAAAGTTTCGCATACTTTGCGCATAACTCGTTAATGTACCACCAAAAATCTCATTCAAAGATGTTGAAAATTCAAAAGTGGTATCATAGTACATAGATTGCAAAGAAACTGTTCTTCATGTCCAGTAAGAAAAATTTCTTGTTCTGCAGAGCTTCGAACGTCTTTTCCAGTCAACTGATAACTTCAGAGTGAATAAAAAATTTCTGGGCATTATTCAGCGACGTTAACTGAAAACAAATGTGAAAGTATCAGCAGTACTATCCTCGAATACGTAGTCAACTCTGATCAAACAAACTCTTCAAAAACAGCTGTCAAAAATATCTACAATGTTAGATAATTTGGTTCAAGAAGAATACAGATCAAAAAATAATGAACATGAGGAGGGTCAGCAATTCATTATTTTACCCTGACCAATTTATCACAGGGTTTTAAAAACTGATAATGATAATCATTGACAGTGTCTTTCCCAATCTAAAAAGTTATTAAGTCTTATTCTTTAGGTTAATAATTACCTCTCAGCTACAAATTAATTTCACTTGACTGTTTCGTTAGTTAGTTAGTTTGACCACTTGGTAAATGATGGGATATTTATGTTTATTAAACATTTATAATCAGTAATTACCAGTAAGCCCTATTGTACACCCTTAATATATTATAAAGAATGATGGCTTAGTGCTTAATAAGGTTGACTGTCGGATACTCAAAAACAAGTTCAAACCCCGTTCAATCTATTTCTATATCACTTGCCGTGCACATTTAGAGTATGGTTCATACTCAAGCACTAAGAGGGTGAGTTAGATGAAAATTAAAAAAATGTTGCAATAGATTTCTTCTATTTCATGACAGATTAATTACGTTCGAATCGTAGTGATAGTCAATAGAATGTTTAGTATTGAAACTCCAAAAGACTAAGCATGTCTGAAAACATGTTTCTATGCATATCAGTAAGAAATACGTAGATTCCGGAATTCTTCAGAATGTTAAATATGATACACAGAAAATACTTTCATTAAAAATCAACACAATGATTGACTAAGAACTGGCTTGTATTTGTAAGGTTATGTCCATTTTAATTTAGTCAATAAAATTCCCTTTTTTATTTCAGTAGTTTTGTGTAGAGCAGACTGTGCATCAGTGTGGAAATCGGAAATCATTACTAACTACCGCTGTCAGCACCAGACATAAAGGTTCTGTGTCTGGTAGAATGGGAATTACTAAATGCACAATACAGACGGCTCATAGACGAAAACAAAATAGTTGTCCAATACTCCCTAATTTTGAAAGGTTGTCATGGTGATATCAGTCTACAATGGAGACCTATGCAGACGGTTTGAATAAAATAATAACTGTCTGTTCATATTTGAAAATTAAGCAATTTTAGGTTGAAAATGATCATATCCAATAAACTGTCGAAAACTAAAGTCACTAACTTTATGACTCAAGTTCTATTTGGTTCTATTCGGCAGAAATTGATAAAACGTGAAAACAAGCCAGTTAATTCCATTGGAGATTTTCTCGTAATTCCAGCATTCGAATGAAAATCTCTGCTTTCGAAATCAATGTAAATTGTGAAAACTATCCACAAGTCTCGGGAAAATTAATTATCGATTAGACTGATGATTAACGTTCAAAAGTGCAGTCTTAGCAAGACGTTCTAGTTTGTACCATAAACTAAGTACAGAGTAACATAAAATACTTGCCTGTTACCCTATAGTAACTTTCATTGACTACTACTAACTTATTGACGTTAAAAAGTAAGGACTTGGTCATTTTTCATGATCACATCTTTTACCAAACACTTAGAGTTCGACCGGACCCTATACTAAAATAGCCATTCAGTATTTTTCATGTAAGTAGATGATTCAAATAAAAGGATACACCATGAAAAAAAATTCAGTTTATATTACCTGCAAATGATAAACATTTCGACTGCTACATGCAGCTTTTCTCATCTACTTGATTTTAAAAAAAATTAATAACTCATTTTTCTAGCCATCGTTCATTTCATTTCTTTATAGTAGCCATATTGTAAGTAGGAAACCTGAGCTTAAGTTCACTTAAAACGAATTGACTCTACTAGACTAGTTTGTCTAGGTGTATGATTCACCTGGTCTTTTAATAATATTTCTTTATCTTGTCACATTGTGACATCTAACTACCTACAATCGATAGAAATTAACCGAACAATTATTTTCACAATAAGGTCATCATTGAATTCAATAAAACATTATGATCTACATTTGCATTGATAATTTTTTGTAAAAGAGATTTTTTAAAAGAAACTATATGATTTACTGGATACTTTAACTTTATGAATAACCTAACGCTAACTAAAAAATTACTAGAAGTCTTAGTTTTTTTTAATTTTATAGAATTTTCAAGTTGAGATGGTACAAAATAGTGAAAAATAATCGTCCTCTTAATTTATCATTCGATAAGAAATGTAGTTTTTATTGTACATGTAAGCTTACTCAAAGTAATTTTAAGCATTTATAAATAAAATTGTCAATTTAAATCCCACAGTGGCCAACATAGTTGCAAGATTAATGGTAATAGAAAAAAATTACAGTTCCAAGTTGTATGGCTCGAGAAAAAAATATCAACCAGTAAGTAGAACAAATTTAAAAAGAGAAATAGAAAAAAAACAGTTATGAGAAATTCACAAGACTAAAATTTTATCTGCATTACGGGGATGTGAAGATTGTTAAGTTACACATTTTTGAAACGATGAATCGATCAATGTTAGACCACCATTAGAAACCTGGAAGCACTGGACGGCTGTTTCGTCCTGGTATGGGACTCCTCAGCAGAGTGCATCCACGACTCCTGCACCCCGCAGTATTCGAACCCGGGACCTTCGGTATTGTGCGCAAACGCCCTAACCGTTAGACTACTGAGCCGGTACCCAACGGTGTTAAAAAATGTGTAACTTAACAACCTTCACAACCCCGTAATGCAAATTACGTGTGCTCACTGGTGACTAGCTTCGTGAGGAATCTTCTCCGAGTTCTAGTGGGAAGACGTGACCAGTGAAGTTCAACCTGTTCGGGTGTAGACAGTAACTACCGAAGACTGTGTATGAGGTTGTGCCTGACAGTGGATTGATGGAAGTTAGACATTAACACCGTTAGATACCAGCTCAGTGAGCCAGAGGTTAGGCGTTCCCGCGCAAGACCGAACGTCCCGGGTTCGAATCCTGCGAGGTGCAGCAGTCGTGGATATGCACTCTGATGAGTCCCATACTGGGACGAAACGGCCGTCCAGTGCTTTCAGGTTTCTAATGGTGGTCTAACATTGATCGATTCATGGATTCAAAAATGTGTAAGATTTTATTATCAATTTATTTTAAAGCAAGGTTTTGAATTTAATACGAGAATAAGGATCGTTATGTTGTATGTTTTTTGATACATTGATTCTAAATGAAATTTAACCATATATAGTAGTATACATTAATTAATAAAATATATTGGACATCTCCAACCTTCTATATTGTAAAGTGACTGAGGTATCATATGTTAATCATTGAATTCTGACTTAGTGGCCTAATAGTTTTGAATTGAGCGCAAGTTCCGCAGGACTTGAATTTACTCATTTGTATACATTGTTTGTGTAAACAAATCAAATGTTTTAAACATTAATGAAACAGCTGTTTATTATTAATTTGACCTTTTACATATATTTTGCAAGTCTGCTCAAAATCTGTTATGAACATTTTACATAATTTCAGTAGATTGATTATTCTATTTCTAGTTTAGATGAACCAATTTCGAATTAAATATTTAAGCTTTTTCATACTAGGAATCAACTTCTTCTTTTATTTTTGTGTGCAATTAAGTTGATTTAAAAGGAATAAATTGTATCCTAAAACAGTGAATTCTTCCTAATAAATTCACACAATCAGCTGATTTTCATTATTGAAAAAAAATTTTCACTCCACATGACTGAATTTAAGTTAATAGAACAAGTTGTAAAACTCTTATTTTTTTCGCATTATTGCTTATTTTTAACTTTTAAAAATATCACAATATTTTTTTATGATCGTCAAACAAAAAAAAGAATGGTTGCCCACAGATACTGTTTCTTTTTTGAATTTGACAGAAAAAAAGGTATCATTTTTGTTGGGGATGTTAGACCCCCAAAACTCGCTTGATAAATGCCTTATTTTGGATTTCACGTTCGCGAGCATGGGCTGATCAGTTGACCTTGAGATTTCGTTTTCCACCGGGACAATCCATGGCTGTGATTGGCTGCTGTGTATTTTAGTGTGCTATTTTCGTAACTGTTCCAAGGACGTTTCTATGATGTATAAATAAACGAGATTTGTGTGCTTGATGGTATTGTGATTGCTGGGTGTTTTTTTAGAATATACTTTCTACGCTTACCAAGACTTCTGTTTTACAGCTTGGGGTTCACTGCAGCCTATCTGGACGCTGGTAATTGTCTCGTTCGCGTTTATCGACTAAGGTGAACTCGTAATAGCTTCAAGCGTACCTAGTGACAAACATATCAATTTTATAATGTGTAATACTATTTCATACAATCAGTGGTAACTTCAGCATTGAATTTAACTGTTATGATATATGTATAGAATGGATCGCGTATCTCTAATATAGATCAAGCATTTTTAATGGTAGTCAGTATTGGATCTGGCACAAATTTGTTCGAATATTCAAATTTTTACATTCAACATCGAAACACAGTGAGATAGGGAATAATGATTAAGAAGCAAAGTATTGAAATCAAAAGACGATAAATATCATGATGAAACACTAAAAGTTATAACTATAATATGAAAAGAATAAATTCAGTTAACGACTAAAAAAAATATGTACTACGCGGTAAGTTGCATCATCACTCTAGGAGAGATAAACATAATGATGTTTTTTTTAAGAAGAGACTAATTGAAAAAAAAATAGAGTATTCTAACCAGAGACTTGTTGTGTTAGTATGATAGAAATAACTGAAAAATTTTTTATGGGGATAACTAAGATCCAACCCATTCTATTCTATGACATGATCTGGTTTGGTATGTTATCTATGTAAACTAGTGAGACTTTGAGATAGCTGCTGGCTTGGTCAGTTCAAATATAGTGCAAAAGCTTAGCTACAGATTTTTCGTCCAATTCAAGGTTGAGAAATAGATGATGGACCAATGGAAGTTTAGCTTACATTAGCTTATGGCTAATTTTGCCGATCGGAACGCACCATTGGTAAAGACTAAGAGCACTAAATTATATATGGAATAGCAGACATGAGATTTGAAAATTATGATCGAAATTCAAATTGGAGAACCTGGCCATTGAAATCGACCTATCGCTTAGACATAAATTGTAAATATAATGTCTCGTCACAAATGCCGACCGAACTTTAACGATTATGCAGCCACTTGTCTAATTGAATACACATCGCGCGTAGTAGATCAAGATGTTAAGTAGTAGTTGAAGGCAGCTGGCCAGAAACGTGGCTTAAGCGAGTTAGAATCCTAAAAGGAACATCGATTCGTTAAAAACTTACTAACTAGTGACAAGTTGTAAAGAACATTGGTACAAGATTTCATACCACCTATTCGCAGCCGTCAAGTTATGCTTGCTTTAACCTCCGGATACTCTGATTTGTCAGTAACACTCGTAGCTTTCAAATAAAATAGTTATTAATTTACAAAATCATAACTAAGCAACAAAATCTCACATTGTAAATAGGAATGAACACAATAATAATTGTATTCACTAGTAAACGATTAGATCACAATCGATCGTTGTTAGGAGGAATGGTTTTTTTATTCATTGATTCATTTAAGATGCAGGAAATACATCGATGCACATAATAAGTGATTACTACTGTTAGGCTCTCTACCATAATAAACTTTTTAGTTGAAATATTTCATACAATATAGTTTTATTATAATTTTACAAAACAATTAAACAGGAAATAAAACAAAGAATTGAATTATTATATTTTTGTGAAGCATCATGTGAATGTAAGTTCAATCGACACGAATTTAACTGAATAAAGATGAGAAAACAGATCCATGAATTGCATGAGTGTATCAATGCAAGTGTACAGGAATAAGGGTTTACCGACTCCACTAGCAACACTCAGTATCGGCTTTAAATACCGGATACTTGCTCTCTGACGTAAACGTTAAGTATAAAAACTTGTTAATGTGAGCATTTTTTTAGAAAAAGAGCTTATTGTAGTGTACAACTCGACTAGTTGGTTGGAGTAAATCGCTGACAAGATGCATATAAATTCTCCGCTCAATTAGCTTCTATCTGCAATCGTCCGATTAACGATATCGATCCAACCAACCAATAACTTTAAATCAGAGGTCGTTTCTATCTTACCGCGTTGACTATGTTGCAATACTCTGCCCCATCCTTCTGTGTACCAGGACAAATAGCGTGATAAATGTATAGATGTGAATAAACGGTTATTTACATAATTTTAAGTTATTAATAAATCAGTTTTAATAGCTCCTGTATCAGAGGCGAAGAACAACTTTTATGATGCAAGGTAAGATGAGAAAGAATCAATATGGAACAAATTTGGGTTCAATCTTCAAAATATTTAAATTAAATAAGTGAACATTTACTGTGATTCTATAAGGCTAATAAGATTACGGTCACTAGGGAAAAGATAACACGGAATGCATTGTGAAATCCACGAATGATAATACTACCAGGGTTTAAAATTATGTTTCTATAATTACACTTTAGCAACAGTGGACTCTAAAACTAATCATTTTTACATACCGTCAGATGATTTAAGTTTTGCGATTCTATTGCACTGAAATTGTATTATATTTTTATCATCCATGAATGCTCTGATGTGAAAAACAGCCTAATAAAGACAAAAACTGTATACATCTGCCAAGGAACAAATTCCCATAAATACAGTAAGAGAATCAATCACATTTTTTGTACCAAATGTGATTGGGTTGCTTCAGGATATGTGTAACGCTTGTTCTACACAATATCAACGATTATTTGCCAGAAGTGAATTCATTATGCAAATGTATAACACCTAATCCAAAGTTTCAACATCCAATCGACAAGCTGATTTAAACACGGAATAACGATGCTGTTAGGTATATTAGCCAGTAAGTAAGCATACGATAACTTCATTGTTGCTATTACATTCTCGTCTATTTCCAATGCGAATCTCAAGGTTCAAAATAATTTCCTCTTACTAAAATTACTCAAGATTGTTTGGAAAACTATACTCCACTTAGTTTGGACACAATTGTTTAAGTCAACGGATGTTTCCTTATTTTAAATGATAAATATCAGTAGTTTCAGTATGTTTTTCAGCTGATGTCAGTCTGTGATGAATACTACTTACAGGTCTAAGATAATGTGTGCGAAATATATATGCAACGGTAAACTTAATTTTTTCAGAGTTATGGAGATTAGTGTTTGTCGCACATTGAAACCATCAATCAATCACTGTTACACCACCATTAGAAACCAAGAAGCACTGGACGGCCATTTAAACCAGATATGGGACTCATCAGCAGTGAGCATTCACGACTCCTGCACCTCACAGGATTCGAACCCAGGACCTACGGTCTTGCGTGCTAACGCCTAACCTCTGGATCAGTGGAGTTTAATCCTGTCGGGTGTGGGTAGTAACTAACAAAGACAAATGGGTGAAGTCGCACAAAATCTGTAGATTGATCAGAGCTAGAAATTAACACCGTTGGAGGCTGATTTCAGTTCAAAACCACCATACTTAATTACATCAATATTGTTAAAAGGTTTGGTGATGCACACATTATATTCAGTGAAATTTAACTATACTGAAATGTTATCACAACTAGAATATGATTCAGTGTACAGTTACAAGTTAACATCTTGATAGCAGTAAAATGCTATTAATGTTGAAAATGGTTTGTAACAATAAATCTGTAACTGTGCTTTGTATAAAAACCAACATTTACGATATGAAGATAATCATTATTTTTCTATATTAAATAAAATTACAATATAAAGCTTTTTTTCGTTCATTTATTGAGTGCTGCATACAAACAGCATGATTTTCATTGGAGATTTCAGTTAAATCATCTGTAGTGAATCTCAACTTAACGGATTAAAAAGTCAATAAAATGAAAATTTGAGCTTGACATTCTCAGTGAAAATTGTGCAGCATTCAACATACATACACCGAAAAATATCTGATAACACACAAAATGCGTACATTACAACTATGCGGACACACCCTATTTCAATTTACGTTTATTTTTGTTTTTATTAGATCACAAGATATGCTAAACATATGCCTTAAGTTTGCATTAAACAGAGTTCACATGTTTATACTGCTATTCTTTAATGTTTTTACTGATTATTTCCATTACACAAAACAATATACCATACACGTTAATGGTCAACTGTATGAGCAACAAAAACAATTATATCGTCAATTTATATTTAATTGCGGAAATTGTATAAAAATACCAAAATACCAGAAAATGCATTCAGGTAAAGGAGAAACAGAAACAGTACAGAGAAAACATGTAACAATATTTAATACAATCAGTTATTAGCAGGACATAGGGCCATCACATTAAAATCTACACTTTCTGGTAAACAAGTGATGAACTTTTTGACTATACTGCATGCATCTCTTAGAAAACCAGCCGATGTAATTGATCCGTGCCGAATGGGTGCATTTTTTCGACCATCTAAAATAAAACATAAAAATAACCCTTACATTTTGTAGCGGATCGAGTAAAGAAAGTACATACTATTCGATTTAGAAGTGTGAGAAACGAAAAGTGATTATACTGTTTGATAACTACATTCAAATTTATGGCTGGATTCTAATCATCTAAATTTCATCAGTGAATGGGATCAATGAATGACTAACTACTACGTAAGGTACAGTAACTGCTTACAAATTAACTCGTCATCAGAGAAGGAATTTGGAGGAGATATTGACAGGAATTCATTGAAATGGTTGTAGTGTACCTTGGGGCCAGACCACACACCAACTAAAGGATGACTACAACTAGATAAATTATCTTCATTTTAATCCTCATTCTAGCAAATTATGCTCAAATATTTGTGAACATTTGTTTTTATTTTACACCGCATCACTTTTATTCCCGGTTTGTGTAACATTATTTTCAAACTGATAAAACAACTCGCTAATGGAAAAATTCCAAACTATATAAATCATCTCAAATAACTGATTGGTCGAAATTTAAACGCTAACACCGAATATGAATTCTGAATTAGCTTTTCTGCAACCATGTATTCAAACTGGCCTCCTTTGAAGTTCGCATACTAATACAGACAGGGTTTGCTATTTCTTTAAAAAGTCTACACATTTATGTCTGTATAATATAAGCTTTCACACTTCCAAGCGATTGAATATGAAAGTAAACTGATTTATATCAACACTCAACTACATGAATATCGACGTTGACGCTAAACTTCAATAATGTTATATTTGTGTTTTAGGATTTTTATAATTTGATAAACGACATTTTCGATTTCAAAATCAATAAGTAGAAGGCTGGTCAATCGATGATATTTACGCCGAGGTTGTCAAGTGATGATTGTTCATAAGATGGAATTACTGACCTAAGCTCCCAAATGATTAGGAATTTGAAACAAGACTACTTGTTACAAGAGCAGATTATTTATGTAATAAAATAACATGCTTATGTAGGAGATACCACATCCTCATTAACTAGACGGTGGATAGATTGAACGCATAGACCATTTAGGCGGATGCAAATGAACCATTACACTAGAACCTGCTCAAAGGGGTGTTAGCAGGATATAGACTGGATTAAGACATGTTTGATTTTGGAGACTAGGTGAGCGTTGTATAGTTTTTGAAGAACACTGAACAATAAGATAGTTGGGTAGCATAAGCTAGATAATTAACACAGATATATACATCACTGAGCCACAGTTCTAGACTGGGTACGACAATTAAACAAATTGAAAATATTAAAATTTAGTGATCTATATAGGGAGTATTATTTCAAAAATACCGTGGTCAGTGCAAATACTATTTCGTATAATATTTAATAGGGTGAAACCTAAGTTCATACGTTGCATTTTTTTTTTCAAATGTTTTGCCAACTGCATTTATTATGATTATGAATTTCTTAGATATACGATAGGCATAACTTACCCAGTTCATAGATAAATCCATTATGCTCAACTAAGCATATAAAATGCAAATTAGTTTTCGACTCAGCGTCTGGTGCCTAAATAAAGATAAGGAGAATATAGAGTTGAAATAAATGAACGAACTTCTGTTTGACCTTCTAATGCTGACTTTTCATGTAATACGGAAAGCTCTTTCTACAACAAAAAATAAATCAAAATGGATCGATTTACTTTATTCTCCACGATAACTCCACGTTCAGCAGGTGTCTTATCTTCGAATCCATCTAAGACCTTACTCAAAAACGAATCATCTGAAATATAATAAAAGATAAAATTTCTACTCAATAAGATCACCACGATCAATAAGAAATAAAAAGTTTGTTATTTATCCAGCAACTGACGCTAAATTTTAACTGTTATTCAAAAATGCAATTCGTAAAACAACATCGAAAACTGAAATTTAGGATGGCAAATAGTAAAACAAGTAAGAAGTATACAATACAAATTTTAGAGAAAATATTGAGAAACTTGTCTTATAACATGCTTTGTCTTATGAGTTAGTTATTTCGCAATAAAGGATTTACATGGAATGAACAATATAGCATTTATTACTACTATTTCATCAAAACTATATTGATGAAAATATGGTTGATATCGAGTTTAGACTTAATGGTTGAGCGGAGCAACCTGTATTTTGGCTACTTTGAGAATATGATTTAGTGAGCATAACACACCCATGTATCGATTCTTGAAAAAAAATATCATTTTAATAAATTCTGCATTTTTATGAAGTTCGGTATGTGATACTTCTAGAGGTTTGGCTATTTTGTATTTGTTGATTCTATTCTTACATATTTTCTTTTCTAAATTTTTTGAGCACTTACAGGTTTAGTGTAAAAATGTAAGGGGAGGAAGCTAAGAAGGAATGCATCACTGTTAATACACTGGATAAGATTCATGAAAGGAAGTACAAGATGGTTGCAATTAACATCACCGAACAAGAGCAGAGAAAGCTAAGGCACAAACTGAATAAACAGAAACAAACAAGCAAATGAACAGGAACATCAGAGCTGAAAAACATAAATATATCGAAGATCTAGCAACCACAACAGAAAAAGCTGCAAGAGATGTTAGCCAGACAGTATAATAAGCCAAAATGATCAGTGAAAAACGAGCAAGGCAAATCAATCACCAACATCGAAGAACAGTGAAACAGGTGGGTAGAGAATTTGGAAGAACTCTTCAACAGGCCAGCCACACCGAATCTATAGCACCTCACCATTTATTCATTCTACTGGCTTTGTTGATTAGTCGTTCAAAGTACTCGATATTTGTGTCGACCATTTTTTTATAGTTGTAATAATTCGATAACAGTATCGACTATTGTATATATGAATGTATGTGTGTGCTTGATCATTTATTACATGTCTAGCCTTTTATTGCCTGACTACAAATATTTAGTCATGATTCACTGCATACAGTTGGCTCAGTCGCCTTCACTAATTCGTCTCACTTTGCTAGTTCGCCTTTCATTATCATATCCGTCTGCTTAAATAAATGCATGAAATAAATCCATCCGCAAAACCAAATCTATATTTGGCTTGTAAAGAAAGACACTTCATCAAGATACCAAAGAAAGGCGATCTCAGCAAGTGTGAGACCTAAGGGGGAACCACTCTACTCTTGATACCAGGATAAGTCTTCAACAGAGTGTATTTGAACCAAATATAAGATTCCGTAGACACCCAACTTTGAGATCAGCAATCTGGATTCCGTAAAGATCGATCATGTGTCAGCCAAATCATTGTGCAACAATCAAATTGAATAGAATCCACCACTATACATCAACTTCCTTGGTTACGAGAGAGCATTCGAACGCACTATGGCGTGTCTGAGAAGATAGCCAACATCATACGGAACTTGTATGATGGAATAAACTGCAAAGTCCTGCATAGAGGACAACTCACAGACTCGTACTAATTGAAAACCGGTGTTAGGCAAGGTTGCTCACTCTCCCCAATTGTCTTTCTCCGGCTAGTCGACTGAATTATGAAGACGTCAACAAATGAGGGGAAGCACGGAATACAGTAGAGAGCTTAGATGCAACTGAATGATCTGGACTTCACAGATGATCTCTAGACCCTACACAACAACAAATTCAGGAGAAGACAGCCAGTGTAGCAGCAGCCTCTGTTGCAGTAAGTCTCAGCATACACAAGAGATCGATCATGTATCAACCAAATGATTGTGGAATAATCAACTGAATCGATTTCACTACTATATATTTTGGCATTATAGCTGATGTCAGTTCGTGATGACAACTCCAATGGCAGCTCCTGACCTTTAATTCTAAGTCTAAATATTAATTCTAATTTCTCAAACTAATCCTATCAAGCGGATGAATTTTCTCAGCGTCGCTCAAAAGCCATCCATAAACCATAGTCTCACCGTAATATGTATACTTTTAACGTTTTCATCATAATAAACTTGATAACTAGGATACTACAAGAAGATATGATATCACCAAATCTAATCAGAATTAAATGACTCTCTAATTAACAATTTACTGATCTATTTCATAGTCTTATGTATATCTATTTTCAGAAATTAATTTTACTTACAAAGTTACAAGATTTTCATAGAACTTAAATATAAAAGAAGTTGAATTCCGTTTCAAACTATATCTATAAGTTTAATTTGCCATTACCGCTAGCACTACCATTACTTCAACTCTTTTCGTACGTCATACTGATACAAAATGTTATAAATTGGCCTCGTGCAAATTTATTCCAAGTTCTAAGTTGTTTGTAACGGACGAGAATGTATGAAATGTACTATAGATATAAAACTTTCAAAATATGAAAGATTACAACTTACCTTTGATGCTTAGATTTTGTTTATTATTTGCTAGAGCATGTAATAAGGCTATCGTTCCACAAGCATTGCCAACCGTTTGTTTGATTAAAATAACTTTAGATGAATTATCTTCGATACCCAGTGAAGCATTTTCGATGGCAGATTCAATAGGATATAAAAACAATAGGCTTAACACGGGTTCCGGTATAAATGCAAGCATATCATTATCTAAACTAAAAACATCTACAAACTGCCACGATCCTTCGACAACTCCAAGTTTCGTCATATACTATAATGTTAGAAATTGAGTACATATTTAAAATAATGTATACTTCATTCAACACCTAAACAATTACATTATTTGAACAGTTATCAACTAATCAGAAAAGACCTTGGGATTAGATTCCAGAGGGATCCACTTCATAATAAAATGCTTATTGCAAATTCTGAAATGAACATAAGACAGGTTTAAAGACAAATATAATCATGATACTCAGAATAAAGGAAATATGACTGGATATCACTAATTAAGCAGTAAAATTATAATCATGTACTCGAGATAATGACAACAGTATATAAAAAATGACATCATAAAAGAGATTTTCAAAATGGTAAAAATAGATATTTGAAATCTAAACAGACACAATCTGAAATAAACCAAAAGGATGAAAATACATTCACTTTAAATTGTTAACTAAAGGCTGAATACTTTACGGAGTTTATGCTTCATTTATGACATATTCTGCGTTATTTTAGCTGTTTACTACTTTTTTCGATGTTAATGTAAAGTGTACCGACTTAAACTACAAAACATATGATAAGTTACCCTAATATTTCTAATAAAATATTTAAGTAGGAAGATGTATGGAAAATAATTTCGCATGTCAAATCCAAAAGTACAGAAAAAAATCAATGCAAATTTTCAAAAGCGCTCAGAAATATACTAAAGAATCAAGAATAATAAGATGATAACAAGTGTTTAATAACTACAGTAATGTTGTAACTGTCCTAGAAGCTACAGCTATCCTTCTGAGTCCGTACCCTCCCGTTTAGTCAGACAGCGAATAACCGACTGTCTATCGGGACCCAGTCTAAGAGAGCTAGTTCCGCCCTACGACTTAATACTATACCTACGCCGGCGAGGCCACGAGAAACGGCATCAGGGCTTCCAGAAACACGAAGCGTAAACCTTGTTGTGTCTCTATCTGCACTAGGTGGGATCAAATTGGTGATTTTACTCGGATCTTGTATGCACGTTTCGGAGACGCAACATACATCGATTGCCTGGGATTCCAGAGTTCTAGCTAATGAAGCCTGTTGCCCTATTTGGCATAGGGTACAAACATTAAGACCTCCTATATGAAATCTAGTACGGGGTTTCAAGAGACCAGGAATGCTTCGTGAGCTCATACCGTTTGCTTCAGTGGCGTGAAGTGATAAACGATCGAAAGAAGGGTTGGTCGAGGAGATAAAAGTTATTAAGAGGTGTAGAAAGAATTTGATTGTGACCAATTTGGTCTCGTGTGCTGTTACGGGTATGAGGGCGGATGTAACTTCCCGCCTGCCCACACCATGGAAGGGTGTTTCTTGATGAACTTGAAAAAAAAGGTATATTAGCGTTGGTCTTAACAACCTGAGAGCATAACCACAGAGTCCAAGGGACAACTGCTTGAGGCCGGTCACGAACGGCCTTTTTATGAAACGTTTTTTGAGTATTAACTCCGCTCTTTTTAAACCCCTTAGTGGGCACTCTTACCGCCGAAGACGGAAATCCGTGAGTTAGGGGAGGTGTGACATTTTTAGGGCCGACCTTTTCTAACCCTTCCTTCATTGTGAGAAGGCAGCATCGCTGCAGATAGTGTTTGTCCGAGGGAAACACCTTACTGCTGTCATACTCCTCTGCAGTCAGCAGTACGACTTCGCCCTCAGACCTTGAGTAGCTGCTTTTAGTCTCATCGTTCTCCAATCGACCAGCCTGGCATGATAGAACCTTCAAGAACATGTTCCAACCAATATAGCTCGGTTGGGTCATCACGATAGGCAAGCCCGACCACCACGTCAAGGTAGCAGCTACGGTCAGGCAAAAATTTTAATACCTGAAATCAATTTAGACGAGCAACAAAAAAGTACATTAACCCTAAACAGGCTCTCTTCTTAAACACTACTGGCCCAGGCAGAGTTCAATGCAAACTATCATCGGAATCCATCAATATGACTGTTTTTCATCAATATCTCAATTATTATTTAAATTCGTCATCGATGTGCTTTTAGAGACGATACTTTCATCATTCGACTTTTCAGGAATTGAACCTGAACCAGGAGATTGACTTGTTGACTTAGAATATGCCGATGACATGGTTCCGTTTGGTGAAGCCTCCGACAAAATTAAGTCTACTTACTTACTTACACCTATTACCCAACCCCCAACAGAGCACAGGCCGCCGACTAGCATACAGTAAAACCGTCTTAATAATTGTATTGAAAATTCTGACTGGTATTGGTTGATAATCGTTTTGGGTTTCAGATGTTCTTTGATTGCTGCCTTTGCTTTGCCGATCCGCACCTTCACATCTGTATCAGATACACCTTGCTTATCAATGAGGCTGCCCAGATATGTAAAGGTGGCAACTTTTTTCAAAGCATCTCCCTCAAGAGTGAGATCGCCTTTCTTTGGTTTTCTGACCAGGTATCCTTCTTTCCAGTCTGTTGGTACTTGTTTTTTATCCCAAATCCTCTTGAAGAGAATGTGGAGTATCTTTGCACTTGCTGCCTCGTCTGCTTTCATTTCCTCTGTTGGAATGTGTCTGGACCGGCTGCTTTGCTGTTCTTGACTTTTCACTTGTTGGGAGGCCAACACTGTTTGGGAGGTCTGTTGGTGCCTATTCTACGTTGGGTTGGTTCAGTGGGGCTGATCAACTCAAGAGTTCCTTAAAGTGCTCTATCCACTTGTTTCGCTTTTTACCGACTTCGGTAACTGCTTTGCCTTTCTTGCTTTTCACTGGCCGTTCTAGTTTACGTTACTTTCCAGCAAGTTGCTTGGTTGTATCATAATTCCTTCTAACATTTTTTCCGCCGTCATTGCTAGATCTTTCACATATTTACGTTTTTTAGCTCTGATGCTCCGCTTCACGTACTTGTTTGCTTCTGTGTATTCAGCTTGTGCCTTGGCTTTCTCTGTTGTTGTTCGGGTGATTTCGATTGAAGCCTTATGGTTCTTCCTTTGTTGAATCTTATCCAGTGTATTAACAGAGAAGCATTTCTTGTTAGTTTACTCTTCGAGTAGATCTTGAAAGGCCTGGAACCTAATGCTGAAGGCTACTTTGAATTCATTTAGTTTGCCAGTATCCCGAAGAAAGGGTGTAGTAAACTTTTCTAATGCTGTATGTTCAATTGTTCAGTGCTTCTTTGGTTTTCACTACATCTTGGCCACCACCAAGTGATGACCTGAGATTATATCAGCTCATCTCTTGGTTCTCAAGTCCTCCATCATCCTCCTGAACTTATTATGATGAAGATAAGGTCGATTTGGTTCCGTATAGTGTGATCTGGTGAAACACATGTCGTTTTGTTTGTGCATTTGTATTGGAACATAGCTCCGCCTATGACCAGTTTGTTTGCGGATCTCTCACAATTTTCGTTCCTTTCGCCGACCCATTTCGTCCCATGATGTCTTCATATTTAGTGTTGCCCATAACAACATTTGCGATTAGGTCTCCAGTCACAATGGTTGAATCCAGGGTTGGGCATTTGTCAACTACTGGGACCGGCAATACCCCCCCAGAGGGGCTCAAGGCGAAGTTAGTGGTAGCACTAATAGTAGTAAAGACCAGGTATAGAAAAAGATTTCGGAAATCAAATTCTAAACCAGGACAAGGAGTAACTATACATGATAAATTACAAAGGATTTTCAATCATGTCACACAAAGCCTCTGGCCATTTTCTACAACAACCAGGTACCCTACATATATTAACGTGGCTCAGTCCAATATTCAACGTTCCATGAACTAGTTCCACGCCCCTAGCTTTCTCGCAGCCTACTCCTACACCAGAAATCACCCACCCAGTTGGGTGGCGCTTTAGCACACGTAGGACATGTCCCAATCACCCTAAAGCGATGACGCTTCACTAATCACTTCACCAACTAATTCGCCGTATTTACCTGATAATACCCCATGCTTAAAAGTGGCATTGCTTACTCGGCAGTCCCAAAATACATAAATGGCGTCTAGAAAGCACTTACGGCCGAATACTACACCTGCAAAGTAGGGTAAAGCAAAACCCGACACGATAAACTCGCTGTTTGTTTGATGGACGGGTATCCTGCCTGCTCTACAACTGACGAGTTGCTAAACCTTTCGGAATAAATTCCAACATTTCAACAGACATTAGTCGATTAGAAGTGATCAAACCTACGAGATAAGTGGGGTGATCAACACACTGAGCTGCTTCATATCTTGTCATTAATTCAGGCGATAAAACTAGTGCTGTAGCAACATTTTTCAGGGATATAAATGTACTTCAAACGTGTTAACAAATATTTTAGGTCTAAAAGTGCTCTGAATTTCGACTGTGTACATCAGTAGGAGAACCTGGTAAAGACCGATTCCCGGCAAGTCAAACAATGAGTGCTATCTGGTAAGAATTATGTGAAATGCTAGAGTTGAATAAAAATAGGGAAGGCGAACAACCTTGACAATCGCCACTCAAAGTAATCAATTCCGATAACAACGATTCCAGAAGATTAGGATTAGAGGGAGCTCAAATAACGGATGCACTTGCGACATTGCAAACGATTTTGAGCCATGTCGTTCAAGGTCTCTAACCATTGGTGACTTTCGTCTCGCGTACCCCAACCAGGTAGCCTAGATTTACCAACACAGCTCAGTCCGCTTGTCAGTGACTCCATGGATTTCTGCCATGTTTTGGTCTCGCAGCCCCTAGCTTTCGTCCAATCTACTCCTATACCACAAAACATAGCTCGTTGATGAAGTCGGTGGTTAGACAACCGTAACACATGTGCCAACCACCTCAACTGATGAAGTTTCAATAGGTCACCTATTGATTTGCCGTCCCTACCTCGACCGAAGCTGCTACCTTGACGTGGTGGTCGGGCTTGCCTATCGTGATGACCCAACCGAGCTATACTGTCTGGAACATATGTTCCTGCAGGTCCTACCATGCCAGGCTGGTCGATTGGAGAACGATGAGACTAAAAGCAGCTACCCAAGGTCTGAGGGCGAAGTCGTACTGCTGACTGCAGAGGGGTGTGACAGCAGTAAGGTGTTTCCCTCGGACAACCAGCATCTGCAGCGATGCTGCCTTCTCACAATGAAGGAAGGGTTAGAAAAGGTCGGCCCTAAAAATGTCACAACTCCCCTAACTCACGGATTTCCGTCTCCTTGGGTAAGGGTGCCCACTAAGGGCCTTTAAGAACGGAGCTAATCCTCTAAATACCTTTCATAAAAAGGCCGTTCGTGACCGGCCTCAAGCAGTTGTCCCTTGGGCTCTGCGGTCACGCACCAACACTAATCCATCTTCCTTTTCAGGTCCCTCAAGAAACAACCTTCCACGGTGTGGGCAGCCGGGAAGTGACAACCGCCCTCATACCCGTGACAGCACGCGAGACCAAATTGGTCAAAATCAAATCCTTCCTACACCCCGTAATGTCTCTCTTATCTCTACGACTAACTCTACTCACACTCCCTTTTCTCACTGCACCGCTAATACAGACGAAGCGAGATCACGAAACGTCGTTCCTGGTCTCTTGAAACCCCGTTCTAGACTACATGTTGGAGCTTTTAATGTACGGACATTGTGTCAAATAGGGCAACAGGCATCATTAGCTAGGACTTTAGAAACTCGTGCCATCGATGTATGCTGCGTCTCGGAAACGCGCATACAGGATCCTAGTAAAGTCATTAACCTGATTCCACCTTGTCAAAACGAAGAAGCAGCTCGATTTACTCTTCGTGTATCCGGTAGCCCTGATGCTGCTTCCAGGGGTCTTGCTGGCGTCAGTCAGTCAGTCAGTTGCAACGTAGAACTTCGTACGTAAGTACATCAGTTCATGTCGCCATACCACATCAGCACAGAGATATAATTGTCAATTCAAATCCAATAGTAGAAGAGGTAGTAAAGGTATTAGAAGTAATCGTAGACGTTAGAATTAGAAGATATTATTCACGAAGTGTGATTCAATGAGATAAGTTTAGAAAGTAAAAGCTAGAGGTGTTGAAGAACTCAGAAGATTAGGATTTGAGAGAACACAAAGAATAAATGCACTGGCGCCATTGCGAACGATTTTGAGCCATGTCATTCAAGGTCTCCAACCATCGATTATTATCATCTCGCGGACCCCAACCAGGTAGTCGACAATTACCGACATGGCTAAGTCCACTCGTCAATGACTTCATGGATTTATGCCATGTTTTGGTCTGGCCGCCCCTAGCTTTCTTCCAACCTATTCCTACACCACACAACAAAGCTCGACGAGGCAGTCGGTGGTTAGGCATACGCAACACGTGTCCCAACCACCTCAACCGATGAAGTTTCACCACTTCATCTATTGATCTGCCATTCTTACCTAGTACCCGATTCCTAATAACAGTCGTCTGTGCGCTGTCCGACTAAACGGGACAGTAAGGACTCGGAAAGATAGGGACAATAGCCGTTGCCTCTTCGTCATATCTGCCTATGCCCCCACTGACTGCAGTGCAGACGAGGTTAAAGATGAGTTTTACAGAAAGCTTTCCAACCTTCTCCAAAAAGCTAGGCGCTCTGATGTAGTAATAATGGCTGGTGACTTTAATGCTCAAGTAGGTAGACTAGGTGAAAAGGAAAGACATCTTGGTGGATGTTATGGTGTAGCGACTGAAAGAACAGACAATGGCGACCGTCTGTTGCAACTATGCTCAGATAACCGCCTATTCTTAGCGAACACCAACTTTAGGCATAAGGAAAAGCATCTGTTGACCTGGCGACCGCCGAAGTCGTCTCAACATTGGACTCAACTAGATCACATCGCCATCAGCCACCGATGGAGGGGTTCGATAGAAGACTGTCGCTCGTTCTGGAGCACATGTTTGGATTCAGATCATGCTCTAGTGCGAGCTCGTATCTGTTTAAGGCTTACTGGACGTAGGAAAGACACCGTAAGGAAGCCTCTTAGGGTTTTACTTAATGATAATCAAACCAAGAAAATATTTCAGGAGCAACTAGAAAGAGAGTTAAGCAACTATGCAAGCGATTCCCATCCAGAAGCAGGTTGGTATGGTATCAAAAAGGCTGTGGAAACAGCAGTGATATCTGCTAGTAAGGTAAACCATGAGGCTAGGATGAAGCCGTGGATTTCAGTCGCATCCACCGAACTGATGGATGCTCGAAAACGCATCCCACCTGACTCTGAGCATGATGAAGAGCGTAGTCAGCTTAGACGTAGGCTGATAAAAAGTCTGCGTAACGACCGCGAACAGTGGTGGGTGGCGAACGCAAAAGCGATGGAAAAGGCAGCGGCGATAGGCAACACCAGACAACTTTTCCGCCTTATTAAAGAAACTGGTATTAAGAACCTGAATGTGAGTGAGACTATCTCGGAAAAGGATGGTCTTATTATCCATTCTCAATCCAGGAGACTGGATCGATGGGCAGAACACTTTAGGGATCAGTTCAACTGGCCACGAGCCACTCTTCGGTTACCCACGATCTCCAGTCATCCTGAATGGCAAATCGACCTAAGTCCACCTAGTCTTAATGACGTTGGGAAAGCGTTAGGAAATCTGAAACGAGGATGAGCTGCAGGTCCTGATAGACTGACTCCTGAGATATTTAAAGATGGTGGTCCAGTTTTAGAAGCTAGGTTGACTGAGATCTTAGGTAGAATCTGGGAACTGGACGTAATCCCATACGACTGGTCTCAATCACTGATTGTCCCAATCTATAAGAAAGGACAAAAGTCTTCTTGTGACAATCACAGGGGAATAAGTTTAACTAATATAGTATCTAAAATATTGGCCTCAATAATACTTTGACGCTTAACGAAAGCTCGTGAAGAGCAGACTCGAGAAAACCAGGCTGGTTTTCGACCTGGACGTGGCTGTATAGACCACGTCTTCACACTCAGACAGGTCCTGGAACATAGACACACATTTAGACGTCCTACAATAGTTGTTTTCCTAGACCTTAAGGCGGCATTTGACTCTGTTGATCGTGAGGTTCTGTGGCAGTGTCTGTCATTGAAAGGTGTACCAAAGAAGTACATTAACCTTATACAAGCTCTTTACTCGAACACCACTGGTCGAGTAAGGGCTTATGGCGAACTGTCACCGGAATTCTCTACATCAAGTGGTGTCCGTCAGGGATGTCCACTTTCTCCATTCTTGTTTAATTTTATCATAGACATGCTCCTAGAAATAACCTTATCCTCGTCTGAATTTTCAGGAGTAGACCTTCTACCAGTTGGCTCGCTTATTGACTTAGAATATGCCGATGACATAGTCCTACTTGGTGAAGACGCTGACAAAATGCAGAGTCTTCTGACTACCATAAGCAACAATGCAAGCATGTTCGAGATGCGGTTTTCCCCCTCGAAATGCAAAATGTTGCTTCAAGATTGGGTTGCACCGGCACCTGAACTAGTGATAGGGAGTGAAGTAGTCGAACGTGTAGACCGCTTCACTTATCTTGGGAGTCTCATCAGTGCCGATGGACTGGTGACTGACGAAATCTCAGCACGGATACAGAAGGCTCGATTGGCTTTTGCCAACCTGCGTCACTTATGGCGTAGGCGAGATATCCGTTTGCTGACTAAAGGACGAGTGTACTGCGCAGTGGTTCGCTCCGTCTTACTTTATGGCTGTGAAACATGGCCAGTGAGAGTAGAAGATATTCGTAGGTTACTGGTTTTCGATCATAGGTGTCTTCGAAGCATTGCACGTATATCGTGGGACACCCGAGTGAGCAACGCTGTTATTAGGAATCGGGTGCTAGGTAAGAATGGCAGATCAGTCGATGAAGTATTGAAACGTCATCAGTTGAGGTGGTTGGGACATGTGTTGCGTATGCCGAACCACCGACTGCCTCGAAGAGCTTTATTTTGTGGTGTAGGAGTAGGTTGGAAGAAAGTTAGGGGCGGCCAAAACAAAACATGGCAGAAATCCATGAAGTCATTGACTAGTGGACTGAGCCATGTCGGTAATTGTCGACTACCTGGTTGGGGTCCGCGAGATGATAATGATCGATGGTTAGAGACCTTGAATGATATGGCTCAAAATCGTTCGCAATGGCGCCGGTGCATTTATTCTTTGTGTTCTCTCAAATCCTTTTCTCACTGAATCATACTTCTTGAATAGTATCTTCTAATCCTAACCTCTCTGATTACTTCTAATTCCCTTACTACCTCTTCTACTATTGGATTTGAATTGACGATTACTTCTCTGTGCTGATGTGGTATGGCAACATGAACTGATGTACTTATGTACAAAGTTCAACGTTGCATCTGACTGACTGACTGACCCTACCTAGAACTCGTTTCCTAACAACAGCATTGCTTGCTCGGTTGTCTAATGACATACAAGCAATGCTTCGGATACATCAATGATCGGAAACCAGTAACCTACGAACATCTACTCTTAACGGCCATGTTTCGCATCCATATAGGAGAATGGAGCGACCTGCTGTGCAGTACACCCGTCCTTTGGTCGGCGAACGGATATCTCGCCTACGCCATAAGTGACGCAGAGTGGCAAAAGCCAATCGAGCTTTCTGTATCCGAGCTGAGATTTCGTCAGTCACCAGGCTATCAGCGCTGATGAGACTCCCAAGATAAGTGAAGTGATCAACACGCCCGACTACTTCACTCCCTATCACTAGTTCAGGTGCCGATGAAACCCAGTCTTGAAGCAACATTTTGCATTTCCAGGGGGAAAACCGCATACCGAACATGCTCGCATTGTTGCTTATGGTAGTCAGAAGACTCTGCATTTTGTCAGCGTCTTCACCGAATAGAACTATGTCATCGGCATATTCTAGATCAGTAAGCGATTTTCCTGGTAGAAGGTCAACCCCTGAAAAATCTGACGAGCTTAATGTTAACTCTAACAGGATGTCTACGACAAAGTTAAACAAGAATGGAGAGAGTGGACAGCCCTGACGGACACCACTTGATGTAGAGAATTCCGGTGACAGTTCGCCACAAGCTCTCACTCGACCAGTAGTGTTCGAGTAGAGTGCTTGTATAAGGTTAATGTAGTTCTTTGGTACACCTCTCAATGACAGACACTGCCACAGAACCTCACGATCAACAGAGTCAAATGCCGCTTTTAGGTCCAGGAACACGACTATTGTCGGATGTCTAAATGTGTATCTGTGTTGCAGGACCTGTCGTAGTGTGAAGATGTGGTCTATACAACCACGTCCAGGTTGAAAACCAGCCTGGTTTTCTCGAGTCTGCTCTTCACGAGCTCTAGTTAGACGTCTAAATATAATCGAGGCTAACAATTTAGAAACTATATTAGTTAAACTTATTCCCCTGTGATTGTCACAAGAGGACTTTTGTCCTTTCTTGTAGATTGGGACAATTAGAGACTGAGACCAGTCGGGTAAAGAAACTTGGAAAGGTAAAGATACTTTTTGGTACGTATTTTTATGACACTGCCATAAAACCTGTATATCTGCAAGGACGACTGTCAATCAATCAATCAATAGCAACACAGAACTTTGTCCGTACGTACGTATATCAGTTTATGTTGCAATATTACATTAGCACAGATATGTAACTGTCAATTCAAGTCCCATGGTAGTAGATGTAGTAAGGTATTCGGTTCAGGAATAAAAAGCATCCATACGTCTATAAGGGTATCGGTGCTCTAGAATCTGACGAAAAAGAAATACTTCTTGATGTATCCACATCCAGACCTGGTTTTGAAGGCTCGCTCCTTAGGAGTTCTAGTTAGGCGTGGTTATCATAGAAATCGAGATCGGTTAGTTGGGATTACGTTTAGCACCCGAACTGTAGCTACGAATTCAGTGAAACTGTCGAATCTATACGACTGTTCTTGAAAATTCATGGGGACAATCTATCTGCAGACCCGTGTGACAAAGCTGAAATGAATGCTGAGAGCAAACATTTGACTAATACCGTGAGACTGAAGAGTGTGTACACTTGTTTGAAAGTTTATTTTCCAAAACCTCGACAGACTCCAAATATATGTAGAAAATATTTTATTTAACCTACACTGATGAAAACCAGAGTAGTTTCAAGTAACTTGTCAAATTTATCTCATTATTCTATTCGGAGTACTAAACAGTTGACTGACTAAGCTAATCGCTTCATACAGCCGTAAACACTAACATCCGACCGAATAAAATTTAAACCAAGGAACTGATTAATCTTACTAGATTGCATTCGACCTCTATTCCATGCAACTGTTTGAGAACACGATCTACAAATTCGACATTTTACCTACAGTCAAAAGCGAGTAGCTCGTTATAGCCATAAAACTCCCAAGACCTTTATGGCATAAGTTAAAACCTCATATTTAATGTGAGATATAAACCATACACATCAGACAGACTAATAAAACTGCACGTTTTTGCGTATGATTCTCACAGATCATTCCTTTAACATCCATAAGTGCAAACCTGTATTGAATACATAGACCCTGTAAAGCCTTTTTGCTAACACTCAAAATATGGTCAATATAATACCAGATTATTAGTGTACGACTTTATTATATTATCAAAACAGTATACATACAGACAATGCAGTCCTCGGCGACCTTCGGTTGACCTAGAATTTCAAATGCTCCTTAGATTATTTCAAACAGTTATGAACAAAAAATAAAAGCACTAACCCTTCAGTCGCTTTCCAAAATATTTCAGAAACTAAGTAAAGAGTCCAAAACCATCAGAAGCATGTAGCTATTAGTCAAATACCCAATATATTTTTCAGGAGCTAGTATAAACCAATTAATTTCCTTCCAATATCCAATATCTTTTTCACGAGCTAGTGTAAACCAATTTGATTTCTTCGCGCTCGATTCTTGTTCTCTCGGTACGGTTCCGCTTTGAATGCTAACAGCTATCATGTTACCAGGCCCGAGATCAGTTAGTTGCGATATGGAGAATAATAAGAAAATTCTAATGCTAATAAGTGTAAGATTTCAGGATTAGTATGATAAATCATATAGCCATAGTTACAGAAAATACAAACTGAATAATGTGGATATGGCCAATCTGGTCACTTGAAAATGTACATGAGTTTTAGGCATGTTATTCAGCATGCTGTTGAGTTAGGTACTCTGCATTTGTTTTCACTCTCTAGTTATTTAGTGTTAGAAAATGACTGTGACTTTTGCTCATAGATCTTCCACTTTTGACTTGTTTAGGACGATGAAACATTTTTCTTCATTTAAGCGGTCGAAAACGTGTAGTGAATAGGAAATCCCGCTGCCGTAGCGTATATATGGTTGTTGAAATCGTATTCCTCTGGTTCTTTGGAAATGCCGTTTTTTAAACAATAACTTATTTCCGCTCTGTCTAGTTCCTAACGTTGATCATACAATATGCATTAATTTAGACCTATGGAATAAGTCAATTGGACTTAATATTATCGTTCATTTTTTCGTTAAAAATCGATTGAAGACAATCATTAGACTCAGATCTAGGGTTGTTTGAGGTCGGCGCTCATTAATGAAGCAGCATCTGAACGACATTTTATACTCTAAAAAGCCATATTTTACACGATCATAATCAAAAAACGTACAATAACTATTTCCATTCAGTGTATTCGACACTTGCTTTTGGCCTTTTCCATTGAAACTGAAAAAGAAAGAAGTGAGATTGTAACTGCAGGTTGAAATTCACTACTAATAACATAATCTATCAAAACATGTGCACTGGATGTGGATAGGAAACATATCACATATTCTGTGTTGTAGATTGTAATGCAGTTTTAAATATTATGCATTTGCAACAACTGTACCACGTACGACTGAAAACAATCTAATTAATTGATACGTTTGTCATTAAGCTTGCGTACAGCGTTCGACGTCGAATTTCCCGTGACTGGTCAAATACATTACCTGATCACACCGTATGTAACTCTAATATTACTGAAAATCGATACTATTGTTCTTTCACTACTTGGCCGATTCCACACATCATTGAGGCTTATCCTCCTAAGCTAGAAGTTAGTAATGCACAAACCCGAATCCAAACGTCAAGCTTTTTAGATGAACAAAAATAATAATAATTGGCTAACATGCCGTGTTATTAATCTATTCAACATGTCTTGCAAATTTATGGTGATAAATCAACAATAAGGTCATGTTAACCACAAATATTATACAGTCTGGATAGAAAGATGGATGGTAACAAGGACACTTCTCACGAAGAACTTGCAAACCTATGCACTATGACGTGGATAAACCACCTTGTATTTTGAGAATATTCTGTTATAGGAAGGCTCCATAGATATTCGTTGGTTTATAAATCTGTCGACAACAACGTCTTTTGTTATCGAGTAATCCAGACTCAATTAAACCAGTATTCAGGAATCAAGGAGTTTGCAGACACGTTTAAAGATCGTTGGTAGGTTCAGAGTTACATGATTCAAGCTGATTAGTTGTGGGGAATGATGCGTATGGTGGCGAGCGTAACGGAGATCTGATAGAGAAGCGAATTCAAGTGCCTTCAGTTAAGATGTGCGCGGTAAAATCAATAAGGTCCACATCACCGTAGAATACATGCAGGAACTTATGCCCGAATGAATTGTTTATCGCTACAATTCTCTCCCTCCTGGTACAGTAGTGACAACCAGAACCTTAAAACCAACAAAGGTGCCATCAGCAAACATTCTTCCAATATTTCATTCAAATCATGAAGCGATCGAAGTCTGATCAGACTATGATCCGAGTACGGATACAGGTCCTGGTTATGAGACGTTACGGATAATGAGTAGTTATACAGTTAGGTAGAATAGGAAACATTGGTAGCTAGGACGACCACAATATTGACCAGAAGGAATTGTCCAATACAATCAGACTTAAAAACAATTATCTCAGGATATTGGATGAATATCCTAACACTCGGGAACACAATTGACCTGTCTAACTATAGCTTTCGGCCATAGATTTGTCGGTGAGCCAATATTGTTTGTAAGTCTGATTCTATTGGACAATTCCTTCTGGTCAATATTGTGGTCGTCCTAGCTATCAATGTCGCTGTAATTGGATTTTCTATCGTGACAGTTCAATTCGATTCCAATAGACGTACGTCGGACGCACTTCCCGATTTATAATATAAAACACAATAATTCTAGGGGAAAATGGTCTATTAATAAATAATAAATGGAAATACAAGCAATACCTAACGAAATTTACGCCTTCCAATTCAAAATTACTCTGAACGAGTATCAATGTTCCGAGGTCTAGGTGAACTCCTATACTGCACGATCTCAAATCCAAAAATGTGGCGGTAGCCATATTATATCAAATTTAAACAACATATGTACAGTTCAGAAGCAAACATAAAAACTTCAATATAAGTACAAAATATAGAAAGAATAACAATATACAATGTAAATGTATTTCTACAGTGGCCGTCCCAAGGGGTTCCAATAGAGGCACTCTTGTACGCTTTTCCCAGTCCCAGGTCCCAACCAATTCAAAAAGGACAAAATTCTAGGAGAAAGCGTCTGTATTAGTTAAAAAATGGAAATACAAAGCATTACCTGGAAATAGTGCTTCTTCCAGGGTTCAGTTACTCCGCAGAGTAGCAGACACAGTAACAAATAAGTGACGCTAAGTCCAGCGGCCACTGCGTCAGTCCAAAAATGTGGCGGTAGCCATATTATATCAAATTTAAACAACATATGTACAGTTCAGAAGCAAACACAAAAACTTCAATATAAGTACAAAATATAGAAAGAATAACAATATACAATGATAAAATCTCAAATTGGAATCAAATAAAATACCAAAAATGTCAACAGAAAAAGTCCGTCATGTCATAGCAAAAATATGTAAACATGGAGGGATTTTCCAAAGCACAAAACATTCAAAAAGGATTCTACAGTCGCATGCTCCAAATGTTTCCCATCGGCCGTCCTAACTGTATAAATACTCATTATCCGTAATGTTTTATGACCAGGACTCGGATCCCTTGCCCGGGATCATGTTTCTCTTCTCGTACTTTATGGATGATTGTAATAATAATAATAATAATAATAATTTATTCTCAAATAACTAAGTTACAAGAGTCACGCCAGTTTACAGGCTAGATCAAATTGTCACAAATGCTTTTACAATTACTGTAAAAGTTATAGCAGTTAAATTAAGTATAAGAGACAGTTTCTGATTGCATATTTACACCATATCACTGACAGAAACAGTATTATACAGCCACATTTTCAATATTAGAGTACAAATGAGGAATATGCACAATAGGTCATACTTCATATCTAGTCTTCTTCTTTTACTCAATAGGGGGTTGGGACAATCGGGTTAGAGTAACCTGTCGTGTCTCCGGATCCTCGCTCCGAACAAAGTAAACTCGTAATAATTCAAGCACATGAAATTGACCTGTTTACGTACATGCGTAACACAGATGGAAGAGTCGGAACAGTTTGATTGAGGATGTAGTGCCTCCACGTATATTCGAGTTCGCTTACATTTACTTTGGTTAAGCCCTTTCGATTAATTTATTTAACCAGGCCATTTGTAAAACAATAAATTATATGTACCATTGGATTTTATTATTGTGTGATTTGTATGAGCTGGTATGACTGAGCATTGCTTACCACCTACGCGCATATGCATCCTATTCGCTTTAATATTGATCTCTTAAATATCACGATGACTCAGACATTTTCCTATGTACATATACGAACATTTTAATCTTATTAATTCATTCACACATTCGCACATTCACTCGCTAGTGTGCCTGCCCGGTCTGCTTGTGATCTGCTATCCTATTTGTGATGTGCCAAAATAAACGTATTCAACACTTCGAGTTTACCTTCTGATTTATTAACCGTCAGACGCTATTTAGTAACGATTGTCTGGACGGGCTAATTACGAAGACAAAGAACACGTAGAAATTGGCCACCACAAGGACAGCAACCGAAGAGATCAGCCGGTATATTCGGAAGCTGTGCCTACTGTAAGAGGCGGGTTATTAAAGCGCGACGGTATCGAGGCCTAGACGTGGTGTCCGCTTGGGGGGTATGTTCGTTATGAGCATAACTGACCAATCATCAAATATCCTAAGATAACACCAGTCAATTTACGACTGTCCGGTACTTTTAACTTTTAAATTGTGGGAAAATATCGAATAACTCATTATGCCCACCGTCAGTCTTCTATGTGTGGTGGAAATGATAGAAATGAACACGTAAATGGCGTCGAAAAATAACCGTGCCTTTGCGAGCAAGGAAAACGAAGGAAGAAAACTTCAATTAAAAACAAGAGTAATTATATCATAGCGAAGCGAAAAATATTCAACACAAAAGGCTTTTTTTGTATGCTATTTGTACAAAAACTATGCACATGTATATCAGCATCTAAAAAACACTAGACTAGTTGTGAATAAGTATACTTAAGCCTACATGAAAAAAATTGATCTTTGGGTTGTTTGTTTTTAATTGAATAAAAATTAATAATGAGACCAAATATCTGTAGAAATAACGAGAAGAGATAAATGCGGCATAGTTTTCCTGAATATCCTATATGCGGCATCCATCCAAATTCACTGAGAGCCTGATAATTCCTGTAGTAGGTCATATGATACCAGCGAAGTGTGGTTGTGGTCGTACATTCTCCAGTATTGTATCGTTATTGCGAAGGTTGAATTGTTCGACTGCGTGTTAGGGAAATCAATCTGAAATTTTCCTTAACCTAGACAAGTGGCTTTGAGCCACTGATGCCTTCGTTTTCGTTCATGTCAATCGCATATTACTTCGGTTCGTGAAGTAGAATTTCATAGGGTCCTTCGTTGCAGCCTCATGCTGTCAATGTAGTTAGTTGCGACATACAAAATCGTTATACTACTATGTAAAACGGGTTTGACAATGGTCACATGTTAGTAATCCTAGTACATTGAGTTTGATATCCTGCTGGTGTAGGAGTTTAGATCTTTATCTACTGAGTTTGGCAGCAATGCATCCATTTTCAGGTTTCAACGCATCAAGAATACCGAGTCATACCACTGGCAGAGCTCCATTCTACTGTGATAGGCCGGCAGCTGAATGCTGGTTCACCAGAAATCGGTGACATTTTTCTGTCGAACTATAAGCTCGTGGGTGACGGACGGTCATTAGGAATCGTGTGATTTCATGGAGTACAGTGAAATAACGGAAATGTTCATTTTTTTAACTGGCAGTCCGTAACAACAGTTGATAGGCAACCAAAGATTCCTACTCATTGTCCGACGAAGAAGCGAGTCAATATTTTAGCAGTATTATCCTCGATAGTTATTGCTTCTGGCTAACGTGTGAAATGATCCGCATACATCAGGATTTAAGAGTATCCGTTCGAATCCCTTCGAGGGTCCTACCAAGTCAACATGTGCGTGGTTGAAGCAAGCGTCATGAGTTGAGCGAGCCCCTAAAAGACATTTATTGTCCAACTGCCTAAGATTTATGACAGCTTACACAGTTTGTGCAAAATAATAAAACGATTATATCGAAAATGCTTGTGCACGATTAGGCTATCCCATCTTGTAGAGGTGTCACAAATTAAAGTTTCCTCAGCGTCCTTAAGTTTTCTGATGCTAACCGGTGCTAGATAATAGTATCTTCTTTTTAAGGTTGGGCTTGTTTAAGAAGATCAAGTCGTGAATGGGAGCTAACAGCTGAGGATGTGAGGTAGTTCTCGGATGAAATTATCAAACATTCCCAGTTAAACCCCAATCGCTGTTTTTTCGTCCATTGATCATATGCGAAAGTGATGCTCGTGAAATGTTTGGTAACCGGGTAACATGTATTCAGTCGTTAGTCTTCCTGGTGTGGACGCCTAAATCTATAGTAATTTACGAGATACTGAGCCTTCCTTTTCATATCACTCGTGTGTAATCGACGGCTACATCTATTGTCTACGACTGCCACAATGGCTTGATGGTTGGAGATTTTGCAGACAGTTTTGTTTCGGTAGAAGCTTAGAGGTTTAGAGGAACCACATAGTTATTTTAAAGAGTTTCCGTTAGTGTTTAGGTATTAACACCCATTAAGTTTATCCACCTCTCGTGATTCAAAGTAACATTGTTTTGCGATTACCTTTTTGCGATCGTTTCCAATCATGATAAGTGCTATAAAACAGAGTGATAATGGATCAGATATCTGATTGAACGAATAAAGATGTTGTGGGTTCTGGAGATTTCTGGAATCTGATTTGCAGATGCAACCAGTTTGTCTACAGTGTAATTTAAGGATGATACTACAACGTCATGAATGTTTTGAGGAATCCTAGATATGATATATTATCTGAAAAGGACTTCGTTAAAAGTTAATTATACAATGTCGCTATCTATTCTAAGCATCATCCTTGCTTAAAAGCCATTTTGTAGCTCGATAGTGTAAGGTAATCTGTCTGATCTTTGATTATCAGATAAATTTTCAAGTTTGCGGAGTAATATAAGGACCATAAAGACACGGACTGTTATGGAAGTGTTAATATCTCATAGTGGTCCTCACAATTCTCCGAGGAACAGAATACATTTATTTCACATCGTTTCTCTGGAATTCAGCTTCTGTATTGTAGAATCACGCCAAGAAATTCTCAACCCACCATGTATGAGTTACAACGTGGGTGATGTCAAGCTCATCAATAAAAATGTCAGGGATACTGAGGGCTTGACAGCGCTTCTGACCATAACACTTCTGTGATCGAGAACCGCTAATTCAGCAAAACCGGAAGTTAGGAGTGAAGGAGTCTGAATACATTTTTGAAAGATAGCTGGTATGGCAACAAGTGAGTAACCCGAAATGGCCAGTTGTTGTGCCGGACGCACAGAGCAGTATTGTCCATAGAAACTTGATGTAGATGCGTGAACGATAGCTTTTAGCTTGCGTATGTCCAGTAAAGCTACTGAAGTTAGCATCGATGATGAAGTTTTAGTGGGCGGGTCCAACTATGGATAAACTTGTTTATAGTTAAATACGACAAATAGCTCGCGAATTTGAACGTTTCAGTCAAAGTAAAGTAGATTTTCGAAATAAAAAGATATTCTGGATTGAGCTAGGACTGTTAATTTTAACTGAATGTGCTATAAGATATATGCTTAGTGAGCGATGATTATTTTTACAAGACATTTTGCGTGATTTTAGCAGTCATGCAAGTGATTCTACCAGGGATATACATACAGGTTCATGCAATTCCTAAGTACGATGCCAAAAATGTACTACTGAAGTTACAAGCATATACTTCTCCATGATTGACTGGGTTGATTATTCTAAAACAATATGTATATAATTTTCGTCATTCGTTTATTTTGGCTAAATATGCTTTCATATGTGAAGTTTAATTTCGCCTAGTCTGTTTCTACAAGACTGACCATACGTACGTTATGATGCAACACAGACAAAAGCCAAACATTCAACTTAGAATTTTTAGGGCGCCGGTTTTGTATGTATGGGTGCCAGTTGTGTTTCTACTGTAAAGTCCCAGGATGTAAGTTGTATGGCTTTCAGAAATTAATGTTTTCATACTAAAGGCCAAAGTCTTTCCGCTATGATCTGTGTGACGATCGGTTAGTGTCACGTTTACTATTTTCAGGCTCTTAGTTTAACTACCCGTCAGTATGAATATAGTACTAATACTTACGATGGAAGTTATCAGGCTCGAGATGAATATTCAAGAAAACAAAAAAAGCATTACCATCACTCTAAAGAACATGGTGACCACACAACTAAATATTCCAGTCACAAACATAAAAGAGCAAGTGACTGGTCACCTGAAACCTCTCCAAATGATGTCCCAAAAAGGTTTGGCATTTATCATTTTTAACAATTGTTTGTTTTAGAAAGAAAAAGCATAAAAGACGTTCTCGTAGTCACAGTAGTGACAAAAAACTTCGTGTTTCTAGGCACCATTCTCCAGAATGTACGGACATCAGTTCCTTTAAATTTCGATCAAGTCTTATGTCGGAACTGTCAAAACACCATAACTTTAAGGAGAAAATTTTAAAGGCTCAAAACGTTCATGAGACACATGAGGTCGATCACTTTCGTCAAATTTCAGTTGAACGTGATGTGAAACAGTCAAACATAAAGTGTCCCGATGCTCCGAGATCTGAATCTTCCTTAATCCCATTAGATGAGATAGCTTTACCACCAGAACCAAGCAAAAAGCTATCTAGTTCGGTTACGTCCTGTAACAACACACCAGTATCGAAAGATACGGCAGTGCAAGAACCATTCAACCCTAATCAAAACATAAAAGATTCACATGGTGTGGATATACCGCAAACTTCTAAGCCATCAAAAACACATCAGTTACCCTTACCTACGGAAAATCTGTAAGTTAATATCCTTACTCATGTTTATGTTTCAGACCTGAGAGTAAAAAACCATCTATTACGGAGCTACCGTTACCTCCTGGCTTTGACAGCACTAATCTAGATACCATCCTTCCTAATAAGTCTCCAAAGCATTCCGTCCCTGGGTCGATAGGGAGACCTCTCATCAGGCAAAGGATAACTAAGCGTCCCAAGTATGTCGTTGATTATTTTGCCTTTCCTGTTTGATCAAATTTATTAAAAGTAGGAACGTTTGGAGATAAGTGTGTTGTTGGTCATGTACCTTCCTCACTTAGTCATATAGAATTTAAGCACATCTCCATAAAATCCGTAAATTACTTTGTAACACAACACCAACAGCATGAAAGTGCGCGTCCTTAACGTAAGTGCATCGCAAAAAAAAAGATTTTGAAAATCAGTCCTTTCCTTCAAGCTAAAAATAAGTCAGTCAGCTGGAAATTTCATGATGCATTAAGTTATTTTATCTCATTCACATTTAAACCTTTCAGGTATCTGAGGTCATAAAATATCTATCCATGTTGACCAACAAGCGTTAAAAAATTGGTAAGTAGACTGTGAAACTGATGTCATTCAGCGACAACACAGAACTTAGTACTTACGTACATCAATTCAAGTTGCCACGCCACATCAGCACGCACAGATGTAATTGTCAGTCACAGGATATACGAATAATGTTTTGAAAACAACCATAATCGAATACCACTAACCTACATATATCTCCTAACATTAATGGTCGTGTTTCACACCCATATTGTAATCGAACGGAGCAAACTGCTACGCTGTAGGTTCATCCTTTGTTAGTAGACGGATATCTCGCCTACGCCATAGATGACGCAAGTTGACAAAGGCCAGTCGAGCCTTGTGTATTTGTACCTAGATTTCGTCACACATCAGACCATCAGCCTTGATGAGACTCTCAAGATAAGTGAAGCAGTCAACACTCTCAACTACTTCATTCCCTACCACTAGTTCGGGCACCGATGCAAGCCAATACTGAGGCAACATTTTGCATTTCGAGGGGGAGACTTTCACTACGAACTTGCATTGTTACTTAAGGTGGTCACCAGACAGAACTGTCATCGGCTTATTCTGGGTCAACAACCATGTCTTCTGGTAGAAGGTCCACTCCTGGAAAGTCAGATGATGAAAGTGTCGTCTCTAAAAGCACGTCAACAACGAAGTTAAACAAGAATGGAAGGAGTGCTCAACCCTGACGAACACCACTCGAGGTAATAAGTTCCTTTGATAGGCCGCCATAGGCTCTGATTGGACCAGTAGTGTTTGAGTGGAGGGCCTGTACATGATTGATTTATTTCTTTGGTGCTCCTTTCAGTGAGACACTTCCTCAGAAGATCACGATCAGCATAGTCAGATAGCTCCTTGAGGTTCAGGAATACAACTATTGTCGGATGTCGAAATGTGCCTGTGTTCTAGGACCTGCCGGAGAGTGAATATGTGGTCTTTGCATCCACGTCCAGGTCTGAAACGAGTCTGGTTTACTGGAGTTTACTCTCCACGAATTTTATTTCGGCGTCGAAGTATTATTGAAGCAAATATCTTAGACACTATTGCTGAAACATTTCTCTTCGATGGTTGCAAGTGGAAAAATCATGAGCATTAAAATCACCTGCCAGCATTACCACAACAGAATGCTTATCTTTTTGAAGGTGGTTTGAAAGCTTTCTGTAAAATCCATTTTTACCTCATATGACTCGCAATTAGTCCGAGAGTAGGCAGAGAGAACGCAGAGGCAACTGCTAGTGTCTCCGTCTTCCCGGGTTTTTTATTGTCCTGAATCCAGTGTAAGAGAGTTCGTTTTCCGGTACTCACTACTATACACCAGCGAGGCCACAGAAAGTAGCACTACAGTCTCTAGATACACAAAGCGTAAATTGCATCGTTCCTTTATTTTGACGAGATGACATTAAACGAATGACTGCACTAAAATCCTGTATGCGCGTCTCTAAGAATCAGCATACATCAATAGCACTTGATTCTGGAGTCCTCGCTACGGAAGACAGCCTACCAGTCGGTACGAACATTAAAAGCTCCAACATGTGGTTTTTAGCGGCGTTTCAGGAGACCAGAAACTACATTTCGTGAACTCAGATCTTTGGCACTAGCGGCTCTAGGTGATAAAGGTATACGAGAAGGGTAATCATTGAGATAAGAAAGTTATTCAACAGTGTGTGAAAGATTTGATTGTGAACAAGTCGGTCTCGTATGCTATTATTGGCGTGAGGGCAAATGTCACTTCCCCGTTGCCAACACCGTGGAAGTTTCTTGAGGAGCCTGGAAAGGAAGTTGAATGAGCGTTGGCGTTAGCGACCTGAAAGCCAAAGAGACACTCGCTAGAGGCCGATCGAACACTGCCCTTTTATGGGAAGTCTTCCCGACCGAAGCTGCTACCTTGACGTGGTGGTCGGGCTTGCCTATCGTGATGACCCAACCGAGCTATACTGTCTGGAACATATGTTCCTGCAGGTCCTACCATGCCAGGCTGGTCGATTGGAGAACGATGAGACTAAAAGCAGCTACCCAAGGTCTGAGGGCGAAGTCGTACTGCTGACTGCAGAGGGGTGTGATAGCAGTAAGGTGTTTCCCTCGGACAACCAGCATCTGCAGCGATGCTGCCTTCTCACAATGAAGGAAGGGTTAGA
>OX103973.1:31158473-31209760 GCA_944470395.2 Schistosoma turkestanicum
ATCCATCATAAGAGTTCCGTATGATGTTAACTATTTTCTCAGGCACCCCGTAGTGTCGAAGAAGAGTCCACAGTGTTTTCCTGTCCACGCTATCGAATGCTTTCTCGTAGTCGATGACGTTGATGTAGAGTGGTGAGTTCCATTCAATTGATTGTTCCACAATGATCCGTAATGTAGCAATTTGGTCAGTACACGATCGATCCTTACGAAATCCGGCCTGTTGATCTCGAAGTTGGGCGTCTACGAAGTCCTTCATTCTGTTTAACAATACCCTGTTGAAGACTTTGCCTGGTATTGAAAGAAGAGTGATGCCTCTGTAGTTCTCACACTTGCTCAGGTCGCCTTTCTTTGGTATTTTGATGAGGTATCCTTCCTTCCAGTCTGATGGTACTTGTTCCTCATCCCAAATCTTCTTGAAGAGGATGTGAAATATTTTCGCGGTTGCTTCTACATCTGCTTTCATTGCCTCTGCTGGAATGTTGTCTGGTCCTGCTGCTTTGCCGTTCTTCATTTGTCTGATGGCCATGCTGATCTCCTCAATCGTAGGTGCGCCAATACTAATTGGGAGGTCCGTGGATGCTGCTTCGATGTTGGGTGTCTTCAGAGGAGCTGGTCGATTTAGGAGTTCCTTAAAGTGCTCTACCCACCTATTTCGCTGTTGTTCAGTGTTGCTGATTACTTTGCCTTCCTTGTTTTTCACTGGTCGTTCTGGTTTACGATAGTTCCCGGCGAGCTTCTTTGTAGTTTCATACAATTGTCTCAAGTTTCCGTCTCTTGCAGCCTTTTCCGCCGTCGTTGCTAGATCTTCCACGTATTTTCGTTTGTCAGCTCTGATGCTCTTCTTCACTTCCCTGTTTGCTTCTGTGTATGCAGCTTGTGCGGTAACTTTCTCTGCTCTTGTTCGGCTGACATTGATTGCTGCTTTCTTGTTCCTCCTTTCTTCAATTTTTGCGAGAGTATCAACAGAGATCCATTCCTTATGATGGTGCTTCTTGCGACCAAGGACCTCCTGACATGTTGAAGTGATTGCCTCCTTAATCCCTTTCCAATTGTTCTCCAATGTTGTGTCCTCTCCATTGTGTAGATCCTGTAAGGCCTGGAACCTATTGGTGAGGGCTATCTTGAATTCGTTGAGCTTTACAGTATCCCGAAGAAAGGCCGTATTAAACTTGTGTGATGTTGTCTGTCCCGTTGTCCAGTGCTTCTTTAGTTTCAGTTTCATTTTGGCGATTAGCAAATGGTGATCTGAGGCTACATCAGCTCCTCTCCTGGTTCTCACATCCTCCATAGTCCTTCTGAACGTTTTGTTGATACAGATATGATCAATCTGGTTTTGAGTAGTGTGATCCGGTGAAATCCATGTGGCTTTGTGAATGCGTTTGTGCGGGAATATTGTGCCACCGATGACCAGTTTGTTGAAGGCACATAGGTTTGCAAATCTCTCACCGTTTTCGTTTCTTTCTCCCAGTCCATGTCGTCCCATGATGTCTTCATATCCAGTGTTGTCCATTCCAACCTTGGCATTCAGGTCTCCCATAAGAATCGTCAAATCCTTTGGTGAACATTTATCGACGATTGACTGCAGCCTTTCGTAGAACTGATCTTTGTCGTCGTCATTGTAGTCGTTGGTAGGTGCATAACATTGGATGACGTTCATTGTAATGTCCTCTTTCTTTGTTTTGAAGGATGCTTTAATGATCCTGGGTCCATGAGATTCCCATCCTATTAGTGCCTTTTGTGCATGTTTGGACAGCATCAATGCAACTCCTTGTGTATGTGAAGCATTTTCCTCTTCATGACCAGAGTATAACAGCAGTTCCCCTGAAGCTAGTCTCAGTTGTCCTACTTGTGTCCAATGTGTTTCACTGATTCCAAGCACCTCGAGGTTGTATCTTCTCATTTCTGCCGCAACTTGAAATAGTCTTCCAGTCTCCCACAATGTACGAACGTTCCATGTACCTAAAAAAATGGTTGCTCTAGTTGTCAGAAGAGGCATCAGCCCCGTGACTTCCGAGGGAACTCGGCTTTCATCACGCGACGTCATAATTCTTCCTCCAACTCCCAGGGCAGAGTTAAAATGGTTTGAATTATTTTTTCTGGTTAGCGTTTTTTTGGCAAGTGAGATTTCAACGGAATGGGGTCGCCAACCCCATGTCCAACCCTCCTCCTTTACCCGGGCTTGGGACCGGCAGTAGCCCCTAAGGTTCTACTGGCGGAGTTTTCAGTTTATATATATATATATATATATATATATATATATATATATGATACATATTAAACCACTTTTTTAATCTTCAAGTCACTGAATTTTGCTGTATTTCGACTAATAGCGATCTTCTTTTTTCCAAAGAATTTGCGCACTTAGAAGCAAAAGTCGCAATAACAAGACGTGGGGAGAGCGTTCCGTGACGGCTTTTGACACGCTCATTCAAGTTGGTGAAGGTACTTATGGGCATGTCTATAAAGCAAGAGATAAAATCACTGGTAAATAATTGTTTGTAATATTGTAATGTTTATTTCAGGTGAATACAAAGCATTGAAAAAAGTTAGGCTGGAGAATGAAAGGGAAGGATTTCCCATAACCGCTGTTCGAGAAATAAAAATACTTCGCCAACTCAGACACCCTAACATTGTTAATTTATGTGAAATTGTTACTGACAAAGACGATCCTACAGATTTTAAAAAGGATAAAGGTAAAGCTTATTATTATTGTTATTCGTTTTTTTTGCTTTCTACAAGGTGCTTTCTTCTTAGTTTTCGATTATATGGATCATGATCTTTATGGTATCTTAGAGTCTGGATTGGTGACTTTCAGTGAACAGCATATCGCTTCCTTGATGAAACAGCTCCTAGATGGCCTTAGTTTTTGTCATGATAGACACTTCCTTCATCGTGACATCAAATGTTCTAACATATTGATTAACAACAAGTAATAAAGTTAATTAAATTATTGCTTTTATAGAGGACAGCTTAAGTTAGCCGATTTCGGACTGGCACGTTTGTATATCGCCGGAGATAAAGAAAGACCATACACGAATAAAGTAATAACTTTGTGGTATCGACCACCGGAATTACTGCTTGGTGAAGAGAGATATGGTCCAGCCGTCGACATATGGTCTTGCGGGTAAGAAAAAATGTGTTACAATTCTTACCTCCATAAGATGCATTTTAGGAGAAATGTTTACTCGTCGACCAATGTTTCAGGCTAGTGAAGAAGTTGAACAGTTAGAAGTTATATCACGAATCTGTGGGTATCCAGATCCAGCTATATGGCCTAATGTCGAAAAATTACCTTTTTATTCAACAATTAAACCTAAAAAGATGTACAGACGCAGACTTCGGGAAGAATATCATATGTAAGAATTCGATAGTTATTATTTTCTGCATAGCATCCCACCACATGCTGTAGATCTCCTCGATCATATGCTTCAGCTGGATCCCCAAAGGCGATGCAGTGCACGTGAAGCTCTGGGGTCGCCGTGGTTACGGAATATCGACCCAACAAAAATCTCTCCACCCAGGTATTTAATGTAGAAATGTCTCACTCTTTCATAGACTTCCCGTTGACCAAGATTGTCATGAAATGTGGAGCAAGAGAAGACGACGGATGTTGCGTCATGAGCAAGAAGTAAAGACTCAAAAAATGGGCTCCGAAACATCCACTTCCAGGTTTCCAGGTGGGTTATTTTATTCAATGTAATTTTTTAGCCGTCACATCTCGCACTTCCATAGTCGATGCCAATTCTGTTTCAAATGGGCCATCTCTAAACAAAATATATTCCGAAGGCAGTAGATCTGGGTCATTTAAACAAAGCATTCCAAGCAAACACGGTAGTGACGAATTCCCAAACAGTAGTTTCAATTCAGACCAACTTCGCCATCCTCCAATCTCTGCAAATCCTACCGATCCCACCACTAGTCTTAAAAATCAGCTACGGGACTTATTGGCAGATTTTGCAGACTCTGGGATAGACCGTTTTAAAGAGTCCATCACTGAAGCGCTAAAAGCAAATCCTAATTTACTAAAGGGAATGCAGGAATTACTTGGTCCTAGTGACCCGAGTGAAAATGCTTCAGCTGTTCTCGCATATATTTTATCGTTGTTGGCAGATTTAAGTAGTCAGAGCTCAACTGTTATGGAGATGAGTGATGCTAGTATCCAGACTGCATCTTCACAAATCCATCCTCAACACTTGCCACGTAATCCAAATAATCAATTAACCTAATATTACCACTACTGCCGCCACTACAGCTCTTTCTGAAGATTCCAGTATTTTCTGATGTGGAAGTCAACCCTATTGTGTGCATTATATATAAATATTTCAGTTTTGTTGTATTTAAGCTGTAAAAAAAAAATGAAATGCTTTATTGTTTTTGTCATGTTTATTTAAATGATGTGCTGTTTTTAGAAAGATAATGTAGATATGAAAACAGACACTTGTGATAGACATTATTCGAAACTTAATTTTTTACTGATAAAATATTGACTTAAAAATACATGTTGTTGCCTGATAGTCTTTTTTTTTTAATAGTAGTAATTCGAAATATTTGTGTTGTAAATAAATCTAACGATTATTGCGCCTTCATAAAGGTTATGATTCATGAAAATAGTATCAATATTATTCCGTTCTATAATGTAGTTTAATCACGAGAGTTTCGGTGTCGCGGTAGCAATAATTACTAGATGATATTTACATCAATCTTGCACATCTGTCAGTATGAATTATATTATAAAGTATATGTGGTTGTAATAAAACATGCTAACATCTATCCAAACAGAGATCAGAAGAGAGCCACTTCCGAATGAAACCAATTTTATTCTAAAAGTCGTGTGAATGGTTTAATAGTAATGTTAATTAGGTATACTAAGAAGTAACGTTTCGTAGTGAGCTAATTCCTCTAAACCCACAATTTAGATATCTTGTATTTGAAATGACTAACGAAAAAGCTAGAGTCTCAAAGAAAACTTTTTTACTTATTAAGGTTGTATGGAATTCGTTAATCTAATAAAGGATATCAGCGTGGAGTAAAGTAGTTGTACGTTGATATCAGATATCAGATGGACATTAAAATTTAGCTGAAAGGTATTTTGAATTTAATTAACCGACCAAATAAAATGCGTATGAATTATTATAAGGTGTTCGTAAAGTATACATTATTAACTATCCCTGTTTATCCCTCACGGAGCATAGGTCGATGACCAGCATTCTCCAACCAAGTCTGTCCTGGACTCACTTCTTTCTTGACGTTGATCCCTATTCTTGCAAAATCAGAAATCTGTCTATAGATCGTATTCAGAGTTGTCGACTAAGGCACAACTTTAGTCCTTATGCATTGTCTATCAATTTGATTGTTATATTGAAAGAAGTATCAGTATATTCTAAAGGTCTATGTTTGTTCACTGAATACTGAAACAGTCTCGCTTCGTCAATTAAGATCCTGGTTAGTGATAATAATAAAACCTTCACATATTGGTCAACGATATTTCCTATGCGGTGGTCGCTATTAATTGTATTATTTTTAACTTTGTTACTAACAGTATAATGAAACAAGATATTCACCTCACGTCACTTAACTAGTATAATAGGTGTAAGCGATTTGTTGTTGCTGTATCTGGTAAGTTGACAGGAGTTTCTGACGGCCTTGCCGATGTGAATATGATATCAGTCAGTCAGTCAGTCAGATGCAACGTAGAACTTCGTACGTAAGTACATCAGTTCATGTCGCCATACCACATCAGCACAGAGAAGTAATTGTCAATTCAAATCCAATAGTAGTAGAGGTAGTAAAGGTATTAGTAATAATCGGAGGTTAGGATTAGAAGATATTATTCAAGAAGTATGATTCAGTGAGCAAAGTTTAGAAAGTCAAAACTAGAGGGGTTGAAGAATCCAGAAGATTAGGATTTGAGAACACAAAGAATAAATACACCGGCGCCATTGCGAACGATTTTGAGCCATATCATTCAAGGTCTCTAACCATCGATTATTATCATCTCGCGGACCCCAACCAGGTAGTCGACAATTACCGACATGGCTCAGTCCACTAGTCAATGACTTCATGGATTTCTGCCATGTTTTGGTCTGGCCGCCCCTAGCTTTCTTCCAACCTACTCCTACACCACAAAATAAAGCTCTTCGAGGCAGTCGGTGGTTCGGCATACGCAACACATGTCCCAACCACCTCAACTGATGACGTTTCAATACTTCATCGATTGATCTGCCATCCTTACCTAGTACTCGTTTCCTAACGACAGCATTGCTCACTCGGTTGTCCCACGGTATACGAGCAATGCTTCGAAGACACCTATGATCGAAAACCAGTAAACTAAGAATATCTTCTACTCTCGCTGGCCATGTTTCGCATCCATATAGGAGAACGGAGCGAACCACTGCACTGTACACTCGTCCTTTGATTAGAGAACGGATATCACGCCTACGCCACAAGTGACGCAGGTTGGCAAAAGCCAATCGAGCCTTCTGTATCCGAGCTGAGACTTCGTCAGTCACCAGGCCATCGGCACTGATGAGACTCCCAAGATAAGTGAAGTGATCTACACGCTCGACTACTTCACTCCCTATCACTAGTTCAGGTGCCAATGCAACCCGGTCTTGAAGCAACATTTTGCATTTCCAGGGGGAAAACTGCATTCCGAACATGCTCGCATTGTTGCTTATGGTAGTCAGAAGACTCTGCATTTTGTCAGCGTCTTCACCAAGTAGGACTATGTCATCGGCATATTCTAAGTCAATAAGCGAGCCACCTGGTAAAAGGTCTACTCCAGAAAATTCAGACGAGGATAAGGTAAGTTCTAGGAGCATGTCTATGATAAAATTGAACAAGAATGGAGAAAGTGGACATCCCTGACGGACACCACTTGATGTAGAGAATTCCGGTGACAGTTCGCCATAAGCTCTCACTCGACCAGTGGTGTTCGAGTAAAGAGCTTGTATAAGGTTAATGTAGTTCTTTGGTACACCTTTCAATGACAGACACTGCCACAGAACCTCACGATCAACAGAGACAAATGCCGCCTTAAGGTCCAGGAAAACAACTATTGTAGGACGCCTAAATGTGTGTCTATGTTCCAGGACCTGTCTTAGCGTGAAGATGTGGTCTATACAACCACGTCCAGGTCGGAAACCAGCCTGGTTTTCTCGAGTTTGCTCTTCACGAGCTTTCGTTAAGCGTCAAAGTATTATTGAGTCCAATATTTTAGATACTATATTAGTTAAACTTATTCCCCTGTGATTGTCACAAGAAGACTTTTGTCCTTTCTTATAGATTGGGACAATCAGTGATTGAGACCAGTCGTATGGGATTACGTCCAGTTCCCAGATTCTACCTAAGATCTCAGTCAACCTAGCTTCTAAAACTGGACCACCATCTTTAAATATCTCAGGAGTCAGTCTATCAGGACCTGCAGCTCATCCTCGTTTCAGATTTCCCAACGCTTTCTCAACATCATTAAGGCTAGGTGGACTTAGGTCGATTTGCCATTCAGGATGACTGGAGATCGTGGGTAACCGAAGAGTGGCTCGAGGCCAGTTGAACTGATCCCTAAAGTGTTCTGCCCATCGATCCAGTCTCCTGGATTGAGAATGGATAATAAGACCATCCTTTTCCGAGATAGTCTCACTCACATTCAGGTTCTTAATACCAGTTTCTTTAATAAGGCGGAAAAGTTGTCTGGTGTTGCCGATCGCCGCTGCCTTTTCCATCGCTTTTGCTTTCGCCACCCACCACTGTTCGCGGTCGTTACGCAGACTTTTTATCAGCCTACGTCTAAGCTGACTACGCTCTTCATCATGCTCAGAGTCAGGTGGGATGCGTTTTCGAGCATCCATCAGTTCGGTGGATGCGACTGAGATCCACGGCTTCATCCTAGCCTTATGGTTTACCTTACTAGCAGATATCACTGCTGTTTCCACAGCCTTTTTGATATCATACCAACCTGCTTCTGGATGGGAATCACTTACATCTTTGCTTAACTCTGTTTCTAGTTGCTCTAGAAATATTTTCTTAGTTTGATTATCATTAAGTAAAACCCTAAGAGGCTTCCTTACGGTGTCTTTCCTACGTCCAGTAAGCCTCAAACAGATACGAGCTCGCACTAGAGCATGATCTGAATCCAAACATGTGCTCCAGAACGAGCGACAGTCTTCTATCGAACCCCTCCATCGGTGGCTGATGGCGATGTGATCTAGTTGAGTCCAACGTTGAGACGACTTTGGAGGTCGCCAGGTCAGCAGATGCTTTTCCTTATGCCTAAAGTTGGTGTTCGCTAAGTATAGGCGGTTATCTGAGCATAGTTGCAACAGACGGTCGCCATTGTCTGTTCTCTCAGTCGCTACACCATAACATCCACCAAGATGTCTTTCCTTTTCACCTAGTCTACCTACTTGAGCATTAAAGTCACCAGCCATTATTACTATATCAGAGCGCCTAGCTTTTTGGAGGAGGTCCGAAAGCTTTCTGTAAAACTCATCTTTAACCTCGTCTGCACTGCAGTCAGCGGGGGCATAGGCAGATACGATGAAGAGGCAACGGCTATTGTCCCTATCTTTCCGAGTCCTTACTGTCCCGTTTAGTCGGACAGCGCACAATCGACTATCTACAGGGATCGAGTCTAGGAGAGATAATTCTGCCCTAGGACTCAACGCAATGCCTACGCCAGCAAGACCCCTGGAAGCAGCATCAGGGCTACCGGATACACGAAGAGTGAATCGGGCTGCTTCTTCGTTTTGACAAGGTGGAATCAGGTTAATGACTTTACTAGGATCCTGTATGCGCGTTTCCGAAACGCAGCATACATCGATGGCACGAGTTTCTAAAGTCCTAGCCAATGATGCCTGTTGCCCTATTTGATATGATATCAAGTCTGAAAGTAAACTAGAAAAGCGTGTTGGTATTTCGGCCCCCAGAATTAGCAACTATATGATAGTGACCGATTCTAATATTATGCTCAGACAACCACTTATTCCTAGATAGCACAAAATTCAGGCAGAGATATAGATGTAGGCTACTCTGCCAGCCCCCAACGTTAGCATAACGGTGTACACGAACAGAGCATTCTAGCATCACCCATTGTTGGAGAGGCCTGATAACAGACTGTTATTTCTTCTGAAGCACACAATTAGTCTCTGGTCATGCCCTACGTCTTATTAGTCACAGGAAAACCACAACTGAGAAACCTCTTGGATCGCAATTTGAAAATGAAAAGAACAAGAATACATTCGAGGCAGAAATAATTCAGCAATTAGTCTGTCGTGGAGAGGACCACTCTGACGAAGCGACCGAAGCTTGGCATGATATCCAACCTGTTGTAAATACCTAGGTGATACTGGCGACCAACTTCAATGAAAGGATTAGGAAAGACCATTGGATTTGCGTGCCATCTACTGAAGTAATAAATGTCAGAAAACTCATCTCCACAAGCCCGCAGAATAATAAAGATTACAACTCAAACACGAACTAACAGGTTTAAGGTCAGCACATGGAGGTACTGATATTCTGTAAGAGGTGATTCTCTCTTTGTCAGTTTTCACGAATATCACTCATGCATGTCAATGATATAGTCCCATTTGGTTAAGGTCCTGACAAAATGCCGGCATGTTCGAGGTAAGTTCTTTATCTAAGTTCAAATTATTGTTATACAAATGAACTTCATCAATCTCTAATCTAATAACAGAGGGAAGTAGTTGAGTTCAATAACCACTTTGCTTATGTTGAGGCTGTCATCAGCCCTAGTGGCTAACGGAAGCTCACTGTCTGAGTCTGTAAATGCTCATTGACTAAGTTGTTTAGGACGTGTTACATATTCCTATTCACTATCTTGCTTGACACCAGCTATTTTCTGGTGTTGCGGTAGGACAAAAAAAATCTAGGGTTGGCCAAATCATGACATGCTATCAGTTTTGGAACCAGTAACTCAGTCTTGCCTAAGTTAGTATGTACAAACTATCTAGTGGTGGTCTTCATAATAACATAATAATAGACTTCTGGTCATAAGGCTTCGACCCGTTGTCGTTGGAGTGGATAAAGTAACTCTATCTTACTCTGGATCTGGAATTTCAGTATCCCTTCATATATACCTTCTGCCTCGACTTTTCTAACCATATTTTCGATATTCTTCAGTTTTAATCATGATCATCATATTCATCTAGCATTTCCAATATGAATTGGCAACTTCAGCTGATGTATATTTGATTCAGGCTCTACGTTAATGATGACTAACTGACTGTCACGATGATGTTGGGTACCTTATCTAAAGTAGCTCATATAACTTTTCCAGGTGTTTTTACTTCACTAGAGTTTATGTTCATATATTATAAGCTAGATGTCGTTTAAACAATAGTAGAAGCTTTTCTGACATTTTCTTTTGTCATTTATTACAAGTACATCTTTTGAAAGAAATCAGTTCTTGGCGTCAAAATTCTGTTTTCATTTATAAAAGCTGCTTTTCGTTAGGCAGCTACTCATGAGTAGTTCAAATATTTTGTATAAAAAAGAAATGTGGTTCTGGAGAAACGAGAACTTTTGTTAAATGACACCGTATCTGGACAACAATTTTCCTTCAAAAAATTCTTTTACTGTTCACGTTTATAATTGTAAATTTTTGACAACTGAAACCGATAAGCTGTTATTTTTTCAAGTTTTACGTTACTATTATGTCATCGATTATTTGTAATTATCATCAGTATTTTTAGCTTAAAAATGGTTCTTTAAAAACCAGAAGCCTGGTTAATCGAAGCGTAATTTACTGTATTATGAAAGTTTCTTATGGTTAATTTCTCAATTGGAGTTAGTAAACAAACTTTCTTGTAGCCAATGTAGTGTCAGTAATTATAATTGGGTTATGTTAAATTCAAATTATTGATTTTGTATATTATTCAGTTTTTTCGAAATAATAAGTTCACAAAAGGTAGTCTCACTTACGATTCAAACCGATATTAATGTGTGTACATATCTGAATTTTCTGTGTTAAGTGTGCAATTTTCTAGTACTGAATTCAATAAACTATAAGTTCATCCTAATTTAAAATGATAGTGATAAGAATTAATAAAGCTTATGCTTGTTGTACAATTAGAGATCTAATGATTTTAAATCTTCAGTTGGGTGTATTCGTCTACATAAATTCATATTTCAGTTCTACCTACTCACCTACTTACTTACACCTTTTACCCTCAATAGAGTACAGGCCGTTGACCACCATTCTCCAACCTACTCATTCCTTGGCCTCTATTTCTAATCCCACGCAATTGTTGTTCATTCTTCTCATGTTTGTCTCCATTTCTTGGGGTAATGATCTGTTCTTTGGCCTTCCTATCCTTTTTTAACCCTCAGGATTATAAATTAGGGCTTGTCATATGACTCAGTTGGGTGATTTTCTTAATGTATGTCTTATCCATTTCTAGCACTTCATCCTCATATCTTCCTCCGCTGGAATCTAGCTTGTTATCTCCCACAGTAGGTTGTTGCTGATGGTGTCTGGCCAACAGATGTGAAGTATTTGCATAGACAATTGTTAATAAACATTCGTATCCTCTGGATGATGGATTTCGTAGTTCTCCAAGTTTCCGCCCTATACAGTTTAATTGTCCTCGCATTGTATTGAAAATTCTGACTTTGGTGTTGGTTGATAGTTGGTTTGAGTTCCAGATGTTATTCAGCTGCAGAAATACAGCCCTTGCTTTGCCGATCCGCTCTTTCCTATCTGCATCGGATCCACCTTGCTCGTCAATGATTCCGCTTCCCTCCAGGTGTGGACGTCTCGTAATCCCGTAAATCACCAGGATAAAGAGAAAAAGTAAGAGCAATCAACCTTGCTTGACACCAGTTTTCACCTCGAACAGATCTGTTAGCTATCCTCCGTTCACGATTTTGCATTTTAATCCATCACAAGAACTCCGTATGATGTTGACTATCTTCTCAGGTGCACCGTAGTGTCGAAGAAGCCTCCACAGAGTTTTCCTGTCCACGCCATCGAATGCTTTCTCCTAGTCAATGAACTTGATGTAGAATGGCGAGTTCCATTCAATCGATTGTTCTGCAATGATCTGTAATATTGCAATTTCGTCGAATACGATCCAGCCTGTTGATCTCAAAGTTGGGCGTCTACGAAGTCCTTCATTCTGTTTAACAATACTCTGTTGAAGACTTTGCCTGGTATTGAAAGAAGATTGATGCCCTTGTAGTTCTCTCACTCGCTGAGATGCCTTTCTTTGGTATTTTGATGAGGTATCCTTCTTTCCAATCTGAGGGTACTTGTCCCTCATCCCACATCTTGTAGAAGATAATGTGAAATATTTTGGCAGTTGCTTCCACATCTGCTTTCATTGCCTCTGTCGGAATGTTCTGTGGTCCCGCTGCCTTGCCGCTCCTCATTTGTCTGATTGCCATACAGATCTCTTCAATTGTGGATGGGCCAACATTGATTGAGAGGTCCCTAGATGCTGCTTCGACGAAGGGCTGGCCGATTTAAAAGTTCTTCAGAGTGTTCTACCCACCTGTTTTTCTGTTCTTCATTTACTTTGCCGTCCTTGCTTTTGCTACGCCTCCATGTAAAAACGTCAACTTGATAGACTGAAACTATTACGAGTTTACCTAGTCGGAAAACGAGAGCAAGGACCGAGGATCCGGTGACACGACATGCTACTCAAATCAGATTATCCTAACTCCCATATTTAGTGAAAATAAAAGACATGATATAAAGTAGACCCTGTATTCTACAAGCATCCAGAAAGTACGAGGTCCGAATCCAGAAGGGAAACAGGATCCCAAACTAGCTATCCGGGACCGGGTCCTGGTCCTGGTCATAAAACGTTACAGATAATGCGTATTTATGCATTTTGGTCCAATAGGAAATAGCATCGAAGTCTGTGACATTGACAGTTAAGATGACCGATGGGAAGTAACATTTGAAGTGACATTGATATCTAGGACGACCATAAAATTGACCAGTAGAAATTAACCAATTGACCTATAATTCTCTTAGGATATTGGATGAATAATATCCAAATAGCTTTTTACTGGACGTTCTTGTTTACGTTAGTTTGCAGCAAGCTACTTGATTGTATCATATAGTTGTCTCATAATTCCTTCTCTTGTAGTTGTTTCTGTTATCATTGCTAGATCTTCCACATATTTAAGTTTTTCAGCTCTGATGCTACGCTTCACTTATTTATTTGGCTTCTGTGCATTCAGCTAGTGCCTTGGATTTTTCTGCTCTTTTTCAGCTGATACTGATTGCAGCCTTCTTGTTCATCATTCCCTGAATCATATCCAGTGTATCAACAGGGATCCATTCGTGATGGTGGTGCTTCTAGTGACCTAAAAGTTCATGAAATACTGAAGTTAATAGTTTGTTAACCCCTTTATATTTGTTCTTTATGCTAGTTTCTTCTTCATTGAGTAGACCGTGAAAGGCTTGGAACCTCTTGTTGAGGACTATCTTGAATTCATCCAGTTTTCTAGTATCCCGAAGAAAGGGTGTAGTAAAAGTTTTCCAATGCTGTATTTTCAATTGTTGAGTGCTTCTTTGGTTTTATTTTCATCTCAGTCACCACAACGTGATGATCTGAGACTATATCAGCTCCTCTCGTTGTTCTTACATCCTCTATGGTCCCTTTGAACTTTTTATTGATGCAGATATGGTTGACTCTGTGGTGTGATCTGATGAAATCTATATGGCTTTGTGCATGTTTATGTGAGAATATGGTGCCACCTATGACCAGTTTGTTGACGGCAATTAAGTTTTCGAATCTCAAAATTTTCGTTGCTTTCTCCCAGTCCATGTCAGTTTCGACCATTCCAACCTCGGCATTTAGGTCTCCTATAAGAATGTGACATATCTCGACGACTGACTGTAGCTTCTCATATAATTAGACTTTAACGTCTTTATTGTAGTCGTTGGTAGGAGCATAGCATTGAATAATGTTCATTGTAATGCCCTCTTTCTTTGTTTTGAAGGATGCTTTGATGACCCTGGGTCAATGAGATTGCTATCCTATCAGTGCTTTCTCTACTTATTTGGACATCATCGGTGCCACTCCTTGTGTATGTGTAGCATTTTCTTCTTCATAACTGGAGTATAACAGCAGCTCTCCTGAAGCTAGTCTTTGTTGCCAAACATGCGCTCATTGTGTTTCACTGATTTCAAGCACCTCCGAGTTGTATCTTGCATTTCTGAATCAACTCGGATGACTCTCGCGATTTCACACATAGTTCGAACATTCCATGTACATAGAAGAATGGTTGTGAGGAAGGGCGTCGAACTCGTATCTTCCGGAGGAATTCGGCTTTCATCATGAGTCTTCATAACTATTCTAAATGAAGACTTCCATCTCCCATTTCATAGTTTAAATGTTTTGAACTATTTTTCCTTGTTAGCGTTTTATTATCGACTTAGTTTTACACAGGATTGGGTAGCTAACTGCATGCCTATTTTCCTTCTTTTTCCAGGCTTGGGACCGGTAGTAGCCTTTGAGCGGCTCCAGGTGGAGTTAAAATTTTAGTGTTAGTATGCGTTTACCGCCTGTGTATTCTCATTGACAAGCAAAATGTCTGATACATTACAATGACTGATTTTGACATCACTTTTTTGAAACAATATATCATTCATCTGCACTCAAACCAAAAACTTGATTAGTAGAATCATTACTTCTCATTATATGAAAACAAATAACTAATTTTTACTTAACAGTATATCTGATCGATAAATATCGATCTTTTGACAGGTTGATATGTTTCAGTATAAAGTTTAACACTATTCTCATGATTACGTACTTCAGTAAAACAGCCTAGAACAATAATCAAAAGTACTCGTATTTTGTATGCTAATCTAGCAGTCACTTATGAACCAGTAGTCAGGTCCTAAAGAACACCATGAGGAGAATTAAATTCAATGTATTCGGAATTAGAATCAGGTTCAGAATAATGATTAAAGGAATCGACGTTGTATGTAAACATCGTATATTCCTACGTGTAACAGTTTGTAGAGTAAAACATAATTATTCAGTATGTGGGTTTTGCTTTATTGTCACGTTTGTTCTTTGATAAAAAAATTAAGGATCTGTAATAGCGTACAGTAAACTAACTTGTCATCGAAATTTCCAATTATTAGTATACTCCGTAACGTTTGAATGTCATTTCCCACAAATATTCACTGTTTTATACATGTCACATAATTTTATGCATAAGAAAATGTTTCTTTACGTTGGTGAAAAGAGAATGCACTTGTAATCAATCAATTGTTAAATCTAATTCAATAATTATTATTCATTTGGCTAAAGTCCATTTCATATAAAAATGACACTGGAATGCTGTTAATCATTTTAAATCAATATTCTTCTATATATCATACTGATAGTGAAATTGTGTTCATGATAAATAAGAACTGTAATTTTTATAAGCATTACCGTTATCGCTTTTAAGTGAACTAATTGGTGCGTTTTTTTTCTCATTCACTCCATTGTTTATGTTTAAGTATTGACTAGATTTGCCTCTCTGCAAGTACAATTTAGATTATCGATAGTTGTAGTCTAAAATATTGACATTTTACTATCTGTACATGATATCAGTTTTATTTAGATAATTGGTTATTTTACTTTCTCACTTTACATGAAATTTTCAATTTCAGAAAATGGAGATAGAATAAAGTTTTAATAATACGATTTTCAAAATTATTTCAATCAACGTGTAGTAGTGAATACATAACTGTTGAAAATGACAAAGCATCTTTGATGTGTTTCATACTGACCAACAATTTCTCAGGACGACCAGTGTAGCAGCAGCCTCTGCAGCAGTAGGTCTCAACATACATAAAGGAAAAAGCAAAATTCTCCGATGCAACACAACATGCACCAACCAAATCACGCTTGATAGAGATGCCTTGGAAGAAGTTAATACCTTTACATATCTGGGCAACATCATCGACGAGAAAGGTGGATCCGATGCAGATATGAGGGCGCGAATCGGCAAAGCAAGGGCTGCATTTCTACAGTTGAAAAATATCTGGAACTCCAAACAACTTTCAACCAATACCAAAATCAGGATTTTCAATACAAATGTCAAGACAGTTCTACTGCATGGAGCGGAAACTTGGAGAAGTACCAAAACCATCATTCAGAATAAACAAGTATTTATGAACAGTTGTCTTCGCAAAATACTTCGTATTCGTTGGCCAGACAGCTTTGGCAACAACTTACTCTGGGAGAGAACAAACCAGATTCCCACGGAGGACGAAATCAAGAAGAAGCGGTGGAAGTGGATAGGACACACACTACGAAAAGCACCTAACTGAGTCATGAGACAATCCCTCACATGGAACCCTCAAGGCAAAAGGAATAGAGGAAGGCCAAGGAACACATTATGCTGAGAAATAGAGAAAGATATGAGAGGAATGAACAAACATTGGACAGAACAGGAAAGAAAAGCCGAGGACAGAGTTGTTGGGAGAAAACTGGTGAGCGGCCTATGCTCCACTGGGGGTGGCAGGCGTAAGTAAGCAACAGTTTCTCAGGGATAATGTGTCGTTTGACTTGTCATAATTTATGCCTAGATGACTAGCTACTGTTTATGTTCAAGTCATAAAAACCACTACATGCGACACGTCTAACACTGAAATAATGTTTATGAATACGATGATGAAAATTATGGGTCTAAATTTTAGTGAAGGTAAATATCTGTTACGGTTGTTGTCATCGTCAAACAATCAACACGAAATTCATATTTTATCAGACATAAAATTTCACGCTTGCGCATCAATTTTAAACTCTTGTAACATGAACTTCTGAACAGAAATATGTGTTTTATTTGTTCGGGAAATTTAATGAGTAGATATCTATCTAGACGATTAAACTTAGTTTACATGCTGTAGAACTGTATTCCTGCACTCTGAAAACTTCTCTTACATTTTCTGTGTACTGAATTCCAATGAAAAGTAATGAGTATGAAAACATTAAATCGGTGTAGTTTAATAATAAGATGTGTTGGATTAGCCTCACAGATTTGATAGGATTATTGGAACAGATGATTTGACATCATTGTGGCTCCACTTTAACTAAGAAAACCATGAGGTACAGACGAGACTGTCGTCTCACGTTCCGGTCGCCAGGTACATTTACCTGCACGCTTTCATGACTAACATCTCAATAAGAAACGTACATGCTTGCTACACACTTTTCCTTTTCCTTTGATTTATTTATCCTCAAATTACGCCTCCGACGATTGCTTTCCTGACACCATCGACTTCACTCAAACGTGGCAAGAGCTGGCATGATCACCCACGCCCTTGTCAATGCACTCAGTCGATATCCTGTTTCCGACTACGTCTGGTCTCAAACTTGATTGTTATGGTCGCTTCTTGTTTCTCGGTTCAACATGGTTTCGTCCTACATCTGCAGCGTTTTCTGGTCCGGACCTCTACGAACGCCATCTTCAGATACTGCATACAAACCACTCTGATGTGGCACGCCAACTCGAGCAGCAACTATGGCACGTTACTGCTTGTACCGTTCTACGTAAAAGGCCTACGGTGACAACTCGAGAATCAATGATCGCTTGCTCCTCGTCAACTCTTACGCCCAAAAAAAGTTCATCCTTTCTAGAGGGGGTCTGTTGTAGTGACACCCCTTTAACAAAGAAAATGCGATCGGTTGAATAGAAACATTCATTCTTATAACCAATTCTACTGGAGATTGTTTTACTGAACTCTTTGTTTATTCGTACTCTGTACCCACACTTTTTCGTTTGTGTTGCTGCCATCTTCATTATACTGCTTGTTGTGTCTTCGCCCATATTATGTGGCACGATCTCGGTATTCTTTCGGTACTACAAGATCGCCAACAAATATACGTCCTCTTCTGGGTTACATCTTCTTTTTTATCTTTGGTTAGCGATGGAAGAAAGATTAGAGGCGAAAACGCAATTGGTTTGTAGTGGTGTTCAAAGTCAACCTTGATTCATCCTACCACAACTTAATGCCGCCTTTTTTATCTACATTTAGCTTGTGAAACAACATATTTCGTACATCTATCAATGTTAATAAATTTTTGTGAAATTTTGTTCTGTTACTTGTGTAATTTGATTTTTTTTATCATCTTCCTAAAGGTCATCATCAAAATAATCTCTAAACCTATTAATTTAATAAAAAAAATTTCGAAGAATAACTTACATGTTACTTTCCCCGTATTAAAATTTATTGGTTTCGGTCGTCATTTGTCCTGCTATTGCCTACAAATTGATTTCAATTATTGTCTCAACTGATCTGATTTTTGAAGTAGTAGTTATCTAGGACTTTTCTGTTTATTTGGTAAATTAGTTCAATTTCATTATGTTTATTAACCACTTACTGTACGTCAAATTATAAAAATTCTCAGAAAATAAACAGTTAGTCACTTGTGAAATTCATTCTACTAGTTCACTCCTATTTGTAATTTATGCGGATGTTGTCTAATCTATACGGAGATCGATATAACTTCAAACGGTTTTTACCTAAATTATCGTCAGTTCAATATGTTTTCTAATCAAAGTCTACGTTATAAACAATTCTAAAGTTTTATGCTATTTCTCAGTTAATCAATAAATCTAGTGTGTCGTAGTTGTCTTGTTTGATCTTTCTTTATATAAGTGTGTAAGTTCTTCAAAATATTGAACAGATTTTTTCTACTGTTCTGGTTTAAAATGTTTCAAATGTGACTACATATGAGATCTTGATAAAGTTTATAAACAAAAAACGGTTGATTTACTGTACTGAAATAATTTTCATTCATTCGAGTGGTAGTAGAACTAAGATAATTTTCATTACATGACTATTTTCAATACATCAATCAGTATTGTAAAACCTAATGATTAGAATATTGTTGTACAATAAAGGACTTTAATGAATAGAAACATATGTTTTATGAAATGTAATAATATTCAGGTGTTTGCTGTCTCATATCATCCTTTTCCGCGACAGTCTAGGGTAGTCTGAATAAATTCCAAATATTTTTTCACTCGGTTATCGTCATGATCAAAAACATACAGTAGTCTTTACTTATTGAAGACAAGTTTACATATACCCTTCACGTCAATGATTTTTTCACAATCGGCTTATCTTATTCTTCTTAGTTTATCTTAAGAAATGGTCGATAAATGAAAAAAAGGGAAGTTGTTAACCAACCAAAAAGTTACTTATTTTCAATTTGTCCAACATAGATAAAACATGTTTTGATAAATAAGGTTCACTCTGTAGCTGAGATAATAACGGCAGTAGCACATTAACTTCAAGATCATTAGCCCACATACGCCCTCCAGGTATGCTCTGAAGATTTTTATTGTGTTGTAATATGTTTCGTATTTCATGCCAACCAACTCTGTCGTGAGCTCTCCTATTCAGTTGTTCTCAACTGCTATTCATTCTTTTGATATGTCTCCAATTCTCGACACAGTGTCCTTTGGTCAATCTCTTTTCTTCTGGCCCCGTGGATTTCAAGTTCTTACTGGCCTCAAGACGCAGCGATTAACGCAATATATGTTCTATCCATTTCCAACGCTTTTACCGAATTCCCTCAACAGGAAGCTGGTTTGTTCTGTCACACTGAGTTGCTACTGATGGTGCCTGGCCAACGGATCCGCAGTATTTTGTGAAGACAACTGCTAATAAACACCTGTATCTTCTGGATAATGATTTTTGTAGTTCTCCAATTTTCCGCTCCATACAATTGAAATGTCTTGACATTTGCATTGAAAATTCTGACTTCAGTATTGGATGAGAGTGGTTTTTAGTTCCAGATGTTCTCCGATTGCAGAAATGTTACCACTGTTGTGCTCATCTGTCTTCACATCTGCAACCGATCCTCCTTATTGTTGTGTTGTATCGGAGAATCTTGATTTTGCCTTTGTGTATAGCGAGACCTACTACCAAGTGGTTGACACTACACTGACCGTCTTTTCGTTTGTTGTTCTGCGTGAGATAGAAAAGCTAGATTATCCGTGAATACCAAATCTTCTAGCCAAATTCTAGGTAAAAAGCTCATTCTTTGCTTCCCCTGAGATATTGAGGTCTTCACAGTCCAGTCAACCACCAACAGGAAGAGAAGGGGTGAGAGTTAGTAACCTTACCTTACGTTGGTCTTTACTTCAAATGAGTCTGTGAGCTGTCCTCTGTGTATGATCTTTCATTGTAAGCCATCCTAAGAGTTCCATATGATATTGACTATCTTCTCAGGCATACCAGAGCGTCATTCTGTACATTTGTGAAATGCTTTCTCGTGGTCAATGAATTTGATGTAGAGTGTTAGGTTCGTTGGGGCTGGTAGACTCAAGAGCTCCTTAAAGTGCTCTTCCCACTTGTTTCGCTGTTCTCCAATTTTGATTATTGCTTTGCCTTTCTTGCTTTTCACTGAACATTCTGGTTAACGTTACTTTGCAGCAAGCTTCTTGGTTGTATCATTGATTTGTCTTACAATTCTTTCTCTTGCAGTCTTTTCCGCCGTCACTGCTAGATCTTCCACATATTTAAGGTTCTCAGCTCTGATACTCCTCTTCAATTACTTGTTTCTTGTGTTATTCAACTTGTGCCTTGGCTTTCTCTTCTCTTGTTCGGCTGACGTTGACTGAAGCATTCTTGTTCTTCATTTCTTGAATCTTATCCAGAGGACTGAAATGATTGGCTCCTTGATCTCTTCACAGTTGTTGTCCATCATAGTTTCCTTGTGTGTGAGGCAGTTTTTTCTTCATGACCGGCGTATAACAGAAGCTCTCCTAAAGCTAGTATTTGTTGCCCAACCTGCGTTCAGTGTTTTTCACTGATTCCAAGCACCTCCAGGTTGTATCTCGCATTTCTGAATCAACTGGGATGACTCACCCGATTTCTCACATTGTTCGAACATTCCATGTTGCTCTGGTTGTGAGAGAGGGCATCGACCTCGTATCTTCTGAAGGACCTCGGCTTTTATCATGAGTCGTCATAACTATTCCAAATGAAGACCTTCTAACTCCCAGTTCATAGTTTAAATGTTTTGAATTGTTTTTTCTTGTTAGCGTTTTCTTATCGACTTAGTTTTCTACGGGATGGCGTTGCTGACCCCATGCCCAGCTCTCCTCCTTTATCCGGGCTTGGGACTGGCATAAACCCTTGGAGTGCCCCAGGCAGAGTTAGGACTAGAAACTGGTGAACTTAATTCGTACAGAAAGAAATCGATGTACGGTTTTCATCTCACAGGTTAAACTAAAGTAATACACTAAAATTCATGTTGTAGAAATAAAATTTGCTATTTTCTCAGTTTCATTTACATATCTACCTGAAATATTCATCTTGAAAATATCGATATTCTTGTTTTGTCTCGGAGTTAAATTAGTTTTTCTTCAAGCTTTGTGTTGCCGCCAGTTTACGTTTTAGTAAATCTTCGCCTCCGAATTCATTAAAAATGTTTGATGTTTGTAATATGCCAATTTTGCGAAAACTTTATGAGATCATGCTTTGAGAAAAATCAGATACGCTAGAAGAAACGACTCTATTCGCTTATTTGTTTAGAACTAGAAAAAACTAGTTTCTTATTTAAAGTTATATCGAATTAAATCATGTGAAATAACTAAAACATAAGAATATATATAAGGAAAACTATGAAAGAGAAAGAAAAGCACAGTATCATATCGCAACTGATAATTGTTATGAACGCATGCCAACACGTGCTTCCGGGTTTTTAATCGTGGTCTAACAATGATTGATTGATGATTTCAAATGTGTAAAGTATAATAATAGATAACTTTTATGCAATAAAACACTGTATTTCTTCAATTACATTTTTAGCCGATCGAATATCTGCAAGAGTTAAAAACATATAACTAAAGCAGTTAGATTTTTGATGTTTAAAAATGTAGACAGTTCTTTTAATTAAAATGATACTGTTTAACAAAACCTTCACCTTGTATTTAAGGTTTAATTTTTTCTGTTTTTATCAGAATGAACAATAAAATTTTTCTTCACTAATTGATAGCATCACATCGGTTCACGTATATTACTTCTCTATTGATTCCATTTTTCTGTATATAACAAACTAATAAAGAAAATGAAATATTTTTTGACTTTCGTTGATCATAGCAATTCATTATGTATACACGTAAACATGTCATTTGATATGCTTGAACTATTAAGAGTTTACCTTAGTCGGAAAATGAGAGCGAGGATCGAGGATCCGGCGATACGACATGCTACTCTAAACCAAGCGACCCAAATCCCCATTGAGTAAAAGAAGACAAGACTTGATATGAAGTAGAACATCCATTCTAAAAGCATCCAGAAAGTACGAGGTCCGAGCTCAGAACAGAATCAGGATCCCGGATCCGGGTCATAAAACGTTAGAGATAATGCGTATTTATATAGCTAGGTAGAATAGGAAACATTGAAGTATGTGACATTGATAGTTTGAACCACCAATAGGAAACAAGCTTTTTAGTGACATTAACAGTTAGGACGACCAATAGGAGTTAACCAGTAGAATTAAACTTACAAATAATTTTCTTAGGATATTGGATGAATATCCTAACAATAATATGAGTGTGGAACACATTAAATGAATAGTTTATACCACAAAAAAAATTTCGAAATGACCAGTTGTGCTGAAATTCTCCATTGTTGATTAAAATAATGAAGCGTAAAATACAAGTGGTTTATACTTAGCGACAAACAAAAAACTGCCAAGTTATATTAATTGCTCTTCAGGAAGACAGTAAACAATCGGAAAAACAATTTCAGGAAACCTAACAGCTATCACTACTTTGGTTCAAGTTGAAAAGCTTCGAAAATTGATCTGTCCAGAAAGTATGTTTACAATATTTTTTTCAAGCTGAAATAAATTTCAAATTCATTTTTTTAAGTGAGAAAATCTTTAAACTTAGTAGCTTCGTGGATCAAGTAATGTGTGTTTGATGGAAAAGCTATTAGGTTCAAGTCCCACGGTGAGCATTAACAGTCGGATCAACGCACGATCGTATGATGAGTGAAAAATAGGACGAAGAATTCATCCTAAATCCCGTTATTAGCCACAAATCCATATATTTTATAGAGGATATATATATATATATATATATATATATAGCTTCCATGTGACGTAAAATTCTTTCCAATGGAGGTATATTATAGTGTTTGATTATTTAACGTAGCTACACTAGATATAAAGAAATTGGGATTAATTTTTAACAACATTTAGACAATACGACATGGTTACATATTTCGTTTCAGATGATAACGTATAAACAACCATAAAATAGCCATATTCTTTTAATCAAACGAATTTTTTTCATTGTCTTGTTTTTAGAAATAATAATATCATGAGATATCAAACAAGAATCAACTGATTTGTATGTAACTCATCTGATTATATATACATTATTTGTTTGATTACAAAGTCACTGGTAGATTAAAGTTGTTACACATAAAACTATATAAGCCCTTCAACGTAATTAGTTAGGGTATATTATTTATAATGTAGTGTGCCGATTTACTGCGTGTTCTTACGTTTCCTAATAAGCTCGTTCAGATTGTCTTATCCAAATGACGTCTGACGGTTAATAAATCAGAAGATGAATTCCAAGTATCGTATACGTTTATTGTAGCACACCACAATTAATAATAGCAGACCACAGACAGACCGGGCAAACACACTAGCGAGCGAATATACGAATGAGCGAATGATTAAATAAGATTAAAATGTTCGTATATATACAAAGGAAAATGTCTGAGTCATCGTGGTATTTAAGAGGTTAATATTAAAGCGAATAGGATGCATATGTGCGTAGGCGTTAAGCAATGCTCAGTCATATCAGCTCATACAAACCAGATAATAAAAAATACCAATGGTACATACAAGTTGTTGCTAAGCGAATGGCTTGGTTAAATAAATTAATCGAAAGGACTTAATCAAATTAAATGTAAGCGGATGCAAATAAATGTTGAGGCACTACAATAGCCCCCTTCCAGCAAACAAGGTTACGAAAATGTCTTTGTTTGCGAGAAAAAAATAAAAATTGTCGAAAAACATCAAAAGTTTCGGAAGTTAAAGTTATTCTATTCGCATACGTTCGTGAGGTCGCAAAGGAACAGAAGATCAAACAAAAGTATAGCAATGTTTTTAGGTTACATCTCAATTTCGAAATACACTAAATGTATCGAAGGCAATAATAGATAAATTAGAATTTTCGACGTACAGATGCGAAGCAAAAAAATGTGTTCGAAATGGTGAGAATAATTATCAGTTCAAAATCGTAGCTATGTATCTTTGCGGCCACCTGACTCTTCGTCCATATCTGGTCGTTGGTGGACTTCCTTCGCTTTTCAGTGTTGCTGCTTCAGAGGATTTAAGCTCGCATTTCGGTGATTCAATGGCTTTCGATGGGTTTGCGTTTATTGGCTGTTCTTCGCCTTCGATGAAAGCCGGTTTGACTCTGTCGATGCTAACTACATCCGTTTTTCCAGCTTTTTCTACTGTGATAGTTTTATCGTTTCTGTCGATAACTTTAAAAGGACCATCGTAGGTCGGTTGTAAGGGACGTCGCACAAAATCTCTCCTGATAAATACATAGGTGGTATCGCTTAGTTGCTTCGGAATATATACTCGATGTTGATTCTCCTGCGGAAGCGTTATTCTTAGATCGCTCATGTGTTCTTTTAGACGACGTACGTAGTTAGTTATATCAGTTGGAACAATCTTACCTGAGATGAACAACTCTCCTGGTAGACGTAGGGTAGTTCCGTAAACTAACTCTGCAGGGCAACATCCTATGTCTCTTTTAACCGTCGATCTTAAACTCAACATGACTAATGGAAGCTTGTTGGCCCAGTCATTGTTGTTACTAACAGCTGTAAGAGATGCTTTCAGTTGTCGATGTAATCTCTCTACCATACCATTTGCCATCGGGTGGTAGGAGGTTGTGCGTATACGTTTAATGCCGAGGAGCTCTGTGAGTTGTTGAAAGAGGCGACTTTCAAATTGGGCTCCTCTATCGGTTGTGATATGAGCAGGGACTCCATAATATGAGATCCAATGTTCGACTAAGGTTTTAGCTATGGTCTCTGCTGAAATATCTTTTATGGGCACCGCTACAGGCCATCGCGTGAATCTGTCTATGCAGGTAAAAATATAACTGAAACCATTCGAAATTGGCAGTGGTCCCACAATATCGATATGTATGTGCTCGAATCGGCTGTCTGGGTTACGGAATGGACCTACTGCAGAACTTGTGTGACGATGAACTTTAACTTTCTGGCGTTTAATACATGCCTGTGTCCAGTTGCGAACATCTCGGTTCATATTTGGCCATACGAAACGGTCGCTGATCAGACTGATCGTTGCCTTAATTCCAGGATGTGATATATTATGCATAGTTTCGAAAAGTTTTCGTCTAAACGGCTTCGGAATAAACGGTCGTGGTCTGCCTGTAGAAATATCACACATTATGTTTACTTTGCCGAATGGAGTTTCTCGGAGTATTAAAGAAGTTGTATTGGATGATCTTAGTCTATTTAGCTCTACATCCATATTTTGCAATGCGGCAAGTTTATGATAATCGATTCCAGAATGGATGAGAGCGTTATTCATTGCTCTTGATAATCCGTCTGTTTCTTCGTTACTTTGGACTTTTGAGACCACTAAATTCACCGAAACGTGCTCGGTGATTATTCCTCTTATCACCAATGAACGGTCTCTTCTCAAAATCTGGTTTCGTCGCGAATCTACTATTAAGTCGAAATTCTTCAGGAAATCAATACCGATTATAGGTACGGATACGTCTGCTATCACAAATTCCCATCGAAGTGAAATGTTTCGACCGAAATCTAAAGTTATTTTTCGCTTTCCGTATGTTTTTATGTCGGATTTGTTTGCTGCTTTCAAAGTAAGTGCCGTATTGACATTTCGTCGTTCATTGCTGACGGGTGGCACAACACTTATTTCTGCTCCTGTGTCGACTAAGAATTGAGCACCAGTTGTCTTGTCCTGGACGTAAAATAGACGACTGTTTTTAGGAGCTACGTCAGTTGTTGCAGCAGTTACCGACGATCGACGGGATCGTTTCCCTATTGTATTAGCTTTAAATGTGCATGGCAGTCTACATTTCCGAGCTCTTCTGCCGTACGTCTGGTGATACCAACATATCGCGGGAGCAGATCGTTGCCTAGAGCGTGATCGGTTTCTGTCACTCGAAATAATTCGTGACCATCTTTGTGGTCTGTCGTTTCGCGTCAGGTTCGTCAGCTTTTGGCGTAAAATATTAATCATTTTTTTTAACTCTTCGATTTCACCATTTATTGGTGTGTGGTGTACCTGTGGATTCGGTGTTTCCGTTCTTTCGTAAATTCTGTCGGCTATTTCTGCCATGTGATCTATATCGACATCAGCATCTCCGAATGCAAGGATCTGCTGAATATTTTGGGGAAGTCGCCGGAGGCACAGCTGATAGAAGATGCTACTATCTATTTTCCTGTCTCCGATTATGCTTCTCATGTAATTTTTTAGCTGTGATGGAGTCCTATCACCTAGTTCGACTTGGTTGAGAAGTCGGTCTAAGGCCTGTTGGTCGCTTAGCGAGACAGCCTTTATCACAGCCGCTTTCAATACGTCGTACGGAGCTTCTGTGTCTGGTTTGGCGAGAACGTCGCGTACCGCGTCAGCTACTTCGTTCGGAAGCAATGCACATGCATGGCCGAATTTGTCGCGTTGTAAGCTAATACGGTTAACTGAGAAGTAACTTTCAAGTCTAATAAACCAAAGTTGTGGGTCGGCAACATTAAATGGAGGAATAGCAATATTAAGGGACCTCACGGACGCCACTTGTGGCAGACTTGTTTCGTTAACTGAAGACATATTAAGGTGCAATTTATAGTACGCGAATAAATTAACAAAAATAAGGGGATGAAATTAGATGGACGATAATAATGTTAACAACAATTAATAAAAGGTTATAACACGGAACAGACTTACTAAAGTGCAGCAGTAAAACAGTCTTATGTATAATGACGTAATTCGTAATTGTTAATATTGTCAAAATATGTCAAATAATGTTTATGAAATAATAATTGTCATGCAATAACGAAATGATAATGATAATAATCCAAAATGTTAATTTAATCCACAATAGTAATTCGTATCGAAATAGTTATTGTCAGTGATACTGCGGACGAGTTCGATTTGTGGTCGTAGTTTTTGGTCTGTCGTCGATATCAGCAAATTATTCCTGGGGGCGTCGTGATTACCGATTTTGTTGGAAGTGTCGATTTTTTTCAGTATCCGGAAATATCCTGAGAACGTTGGGATTACCAATTTGTAGTGTGCCGATTTATTGCGTGTTCTTACGTTTCGTAATAAGCTCGTTCAGATTGTCTTATCCAAATGACGTCTGACGGTTAATAAATCAGAAGATGAATTCCAAGTATCGTATACGTTTATTGTAGCACACCACAATTAATAATAGCAGACCACAGACAGACCGGGCAAACACACTAGCGAGCGAATATGCGAATGAGCGAATGATTTAATAAGATTAAAATGTTCGTATATATACAAAGAACTCCGCCAGTAGAACCTTAGGGGCTACTGTCGGTCCCAAGCCCGGATAGAGGAGGAGGGTTGGACATGGGGTTGGCGACCCCATTCCGTTGAAATCTCACTTGCCAAAAAAACGCTAACCAGAAAAAATGATTCAAACCATTTTAACTCTGCCCTGGGAGTTGGAAGAAGAATTATGACGTCGCGTGATGAAAGCCGAGTCCCCTCGGAAGTCACGGGGCTGATGCCTCTTCTGACAACCAGAGCAACCATTTTTTTAGGTACATGGAACGTTCGTACATTGTGAGAGACTGGAAGACTATTTCAAGTTGCGGCAGAAATGAAAAGATACAACCTCGAGGTGCTTGGAATCAGTGAAACGCATTGGACACAAGTAGGACAACTGAGACTAGCTTCAGGGGAACTGCTGTTATACTCTGGTCATGAAGAGGAAAACGCTTCACATACACAAGGAGTTGCACTGATGCTGTCCAAACATGCACAAAAGGCACTGATAGGGTGGGAATCTCATGGACCCAGGATCATTAAAGCATCCTTCAAAACAAAGAAAGAGGACATTACAATGAACGTCATCCAATGTTATGCACCTACCAACGACTACAATGACGACGACAAAGATCAGTTCTACGAAAGGCTGCAGTCAATCGTCGATAAATGTTCACCAAAGGATTTGACGATTCTTATGGGAGACCTGAATGCCAAGGTTGGAATGGACAACACTGGATATGAAGACATCATGGGACGACATGGACTGGGAGAAAGAAACGAAAACGGTGAGAGATTTGCAAACCTATGTGCCTTCAACAAACTGGTCATCGGTGGCACAATATTCCCGCACAAACGCATTCACAAAGCCACATGGATTTCACCGGATCACACTACTCAAAACCAGATTGATCATATCTGTATCAACAAAACGTTCAGAAGGACTATGGAGGATGTGAGAACCAGGAGAGGAGCTGATGTAGCCTCAGATCACCATTTGCTAATCGCCAAAATGAAACTGAAACTAAAGAAGCACTGGACAACGGGACAGACAACATCACACAAGTTTAATACGGCCTTTCTTCGGGATACTGTAAAGCTCAACGAATTCAAGATAGCCCTCACCAATAGGTTCCAGGCCTTACAGGATCTACACAATGGAGAGGACACAACATTGGAGAACAATTGGAAAGGGATTAAGGAGGCAATCACTTCAACATGTCAGGAGGTCCTTGGTCGCAAGAAGCACCATCACAAGGAATGGATCTCTGTTGGTACTCTTGAAAAAATTCAAGAAAGGAGGAACAAGAAGGTAGCAGTGAATGTCAGCCGAACAAGAGCAGAGAAAGTTACCGCACAAGCTGCATACACAGAAGCAAACAGGGAAGTGAAGAAGAGCATTAGAGCTGACAAACGAAAATATGTGGAAGATCTAGCAATGACGGCGGAAAAGGCTGCAAGAGAAGGAAACATGAGACAATTGTACGAAACAACAAAGAAGCTCGCCGGGAACTATCGTAAACCAGAACGACCAGTGAAAAGCAAGGAAGGCAAAGTAATCAGCAACACTGAACAACAGCGAAATCGGTGGGTGGAGCACTTTAAGGAACTATTGAATCGACCAGCTCCACTGAACGCACCCAACATCGAAGCAGCATCCAAGGACCTCCCAATTAATATTGGCGCACCTACGATTGAGGAGATCAGCATGGCCATCAGACAAATGAAGAACGGCAAAGCAGCAGGACCAGACAACATTCCAGCAGAGGCAATGAAAGCAGATGTGGAAGCAACTGCGAAAATATTTCACATTCTCTTCAAGAAGATTTGGGATGAGGAACAAGTACCATCAGATTGGAAAGAAAGATACCTCATCAAAATACCAAAGAAAGGCGATCTGAGCAAGTGTGAAAACTACAGAGGCATCACTCTTCTTTCAATACCAGGCAAAGTCTTCAACAGAGTATTGTTAAACAGAATGAAGGACTTCGTAGACGCCCAACTTCGAGATCAACAGGCCGGATTTCGTAAGGATCGATCGTGTACTGACCAAATTGCTACATTACGGATCATTGTTGAACAATCAATTGAATGGAACTCACCACTCTACATCAACTTCATCGACTACGAGAAAGCATTCGATAGCGTGGATAGGAAAACACTGTGGAGGCTTCTTCGACACTACGGTGTGCCTGAGAAAATAGTCAACATCATACGGAATTCTTATGATGGATTCAACTGCAAAATCGTGCACGGAGGTCAGCTGACAGACTCTTTTGTGGTGAAGACCGGTGTCAGGCAAGGTTGCTTACTCTCACCCTTTCTCTTTCTCCTGGTGATCGACTGGATTATGAAAACGTCAACATCTGGAGGGAAGCACGGTATCAACTGGACAGTTAGGACGCAGCTGGACGATCTGGACTTCGCAGATGACCTGGCTCTTCTATCGCACACTCAACAACAAATGCAAGAGAAGACGACCAGTGTAGCAGCAGCCTCTGCAGCAGTAGGTCTCAACATACATAAAGGAAAAAGCAAAATTCTCCGATGCAACACAACATGCACCAACCGAATCACGCTTGATGGAGATACCTTGGAGGACGTTAACACCTTCACGTATCTTGGCAGCATCATCGACGAGAAAGGTGGATCGGACGCAGATGTGAGGGCGCGGATTGGCAAAGCGAGGGCTGCATTTCTACAGTTGAAAAATATCTGGAACTCCAAACAACTTTCAACCGAAACCAAAATCAGGATTTTCAATACAAATGTCAAGACAGTTCTACTGTATGAAGCGGAAACATGGAGAACTACCAAAGCCATCATTCAGAAGATACAAGTGTTTATTAACAGTTGTCTACGCAAAATACTTCGTATTCGTTGGCCAGACACCATCAGCAACAACGAACTGTGGGAGAGAACAAGTCAGATTCCAGTGGAGGAGGAAATCAGGAAGAAGCGGTGGAAGTGGATAGGACATACACTACGAAAAGCACCCAACTGCGTCACTAAACAAGCCCTCACATGGAACCCTCAAGGCAAAAGGAAAAGAGGAAGGCCAAGGAACACACTACGCCGAGAAATAGAGAAAGATATGAGAGGAATGAACAAACTTTGGACAGAACTGGAGAAAGAAGCCCAGGACAGAGTTGGTTGGAGAAAACTGGTGGGCGGCCTATGCTCCATTGGGGGTAACAGGCGTAAGTGAGGAAGTAAGTAATGTATACAAAGGAAAATGTCTGAGTCATCGAATAGGATGCATATGTGCGTAGGCGTTAAGCAATGCTCAGGCATATCAGCTCATACAAACCAGATAATAAAAAATACCAATGGTACATACAAGTTGTTGCTAAGCGAATGGCTTGGTTAAATAAATTAATCGAAAGGACTTAATCAAATTAAATGTAAGCGGATGCAAATAAATGTGGAGGCACTACAATAAACTAACCCACTATTGTCAAGGCCAATTTTACACTGGTTTTCATAAGAATCAAAGAAACTGCTCACGTGTTAGCATTTCTACATGAACAGTTCGGCTCAATCCTGTGGTGCAACCACACAGGTACCTGATACCCTGGTGGACCATTCACACCATTTATATACACTAGTACATATATAGTGATTATTTCCGATCCATGATCGCGTCAATCAATATGCACCGCATGAACAGGCCATTTTGACCCATCCCGCTTACATGACTGTCAAACTCATTATTATTAGCAATGGTGATATGCAATACAACACCCCAATGACAATGACCCTTGGGAATGTTGCAAAACAACCACCTATATCAATGAAATCGGTCGCCCTGCTAACCAATTTTTTATATGGACTGTTAGAAATGCTTGTCAAAGCAATGCCAAGCCATCCACAATGTTTACAGCGAACCTCTGGTCTCATAGGAAACCTTCAGCTCTATGTAGCAGCACAGCGTATGGTATACACATATATAGCGTAGGATGGTAGAAGAGGCAGCCCAGCTTGATGCGAATAGGCAGAAACACTTCTATTACCCTTTGTCTCATGTCGGGTAATGATTTTTTCGCATTTCCGAAATTTTCATTTTTCGACCATGCGAGACCTGAGTTGGGGTAATCTGAGAGATTGAGTACCCTTTAGTGGCACATGATATACCTCTTTTTTGGGGCCGACTGTCGAGTATGCGATGAAATAAATCTTTTCTTCCATTTTTCTATTTCATACTTAGTCGAACTCCGTTTGCGTGACAGCGGTAATGTGAAGTCGAATAAGCTTTTGCAGGTGAATTTATTTCATGCAATCATTCGCGCAGACAGATAAAAGAATACGAGGTGCAAAGGTAGAGCGCAATGAAAGGGAGAAAGTGAGCGAGCTAATTCAGTGCGAAGAAGCATGACTAAGTATTTCTAATCACACAAAAATAAGCCAAACATGAAATAAGGGAAGTAAGCATACACACACAAACTCGAATAAAAACAACCAAGATAAGAGCGAATCGTTGACAAGGTCAAAAAACGAGTGAATAATAATTCAGGCAGAAAAAGGCCAAACAAATTGTCCGAAAGTTAAGTCAAGCCCTCAGCTCAACACATTGGCACACAAAACAACCAAACTGATTTTCACTGAGTGGTCGGTTCGATAAAATATTATTTAATCGAACAGAAGTGCAGAGAACGATCGGTAAAAAATATATTGAAAATACTAATAATCCGGTACGAATAAACGCTGAGCATATATGATTCAAGAAAAAGAACAAAATGTAGGTCATAAGGACGTGCGTTCTAGTGTTTTATTTAAAAATACAAGTAAAATACTCGGTTCATGGAATGAAATACAACTTCAGCCATAAAGATCCCTCATTTTCTAGTAGGTTTCTAACTAAATACAAATACTCGAAATATCATCAGTTAGCGTGTATAGCAAACTCAAATGCACTTTAATAATAAGTTGACGTTAAAAATCTAGAGCATTAGAATTCTAAGATATCTGTCCGAAGAATGCATAAAATTCACTGTTTACACTAATCTCAACATTATATTCGAATGAGAAGCGATTTTCACTATACACCGATCACCATCCCCACTTGAAAATTTACATGGTAGAAAATAAAAATGTCGAATTTTACAATAGTCTAGAACTTTATTGATAAATATTTTTCAGAAATAAATAACACATGATTTGAAACTGATTCGAAAATCGAGGGATGGAAATATTTGACTGAAACAAGGAAGTCAGATGTTAACTTTTTTTTCTGCAGATTTTATCGACGATCAACATTTTATAGTACAGAAAGTACAAAATCATTCTGAATAAATTTCTTTTTCAATATTCTATTAAGTAGAATCAATGGTTTAAATGTGAATACAGAAAGGGCAATAAACTTAGCATAACAAATCATATTCACTTATTTCGTAGGTTCTTTTCAGTCGCTTACATCTTGTCAAATAATAGTAGTATCAAGTGTTTAAGAGAAATAAATACTCATTTTACCATAATATTGAGAAATGTATTCATTAATGAAGATTGGTAAAAAGAACATCAAGTGCGGATGAATTGTAAGAGATCATTCAACATTTATAATATGTTAAGCAACGTAAATATTCTAGAAGAAAAAGTTTTGAAGAGTATAAAAGTAAGTAACTGAAAACTTTTTTTCAAAAAATTCGCAAGAACGACTATGAAAATAGAGTAAAACATAGAAGAGACTTAAGAGAGTGAAGAAAGGGAATTTATAATTAAAAATGTGGAACGAGATAGTACGTAACTAAGTGATGGATGTTGAAATCATTAGGCCAGTGCAAGACTGACAGCAATATATTTCAAATGAATAAGTTCAGTTTAGGCCTGCTGATCGCAATGGCTTTCACAAAATACAGTAAGTTCTCAGTCATTCACTTATAGTTAATATTGAAATAACGGGAAATCTAAAACGTGAGGCGAAATGCTTGTATCTCGACAATCTGCACAAGATATAAATATATCAAGTCTAATGATAATTCAATCAAGCACATCGGCAACGGGATAATCCAAATCTTCACAAATTAAATTCACACCTGCTGCCCGAATTAGTGATCAGTGGGACTCAGGAGCTCAGTGGATAACACATTGAAAGTTTGAAATGAAAACTACGTAGTGTAAATTTTGATGTAAACATCGAAACTGAGATGGAAATACATTAAACTGATTAGTCACAGAAAGAATGGCACGCGAGTCCTGGATCTTAAGTCTAGACATAAACCATTCTAAAAAAAACAGAGATCACGTTATTCCAAAGCGTGGAAACATTACTAGAATTTACTGTAAGTTAAATTTCACTAATATTTGAAATATTGGTAACAGAATATTTCTAAAAAAAATAATCATCGACATTTGATGACGTTCAGTTATATCCGAAATCAGTATAACCCGATCTAATGTGGACGATTTTTTATCGATAAGATGGGAGTGTGTAGCTAAAATAAAACCTAACAGTTGAATACCAGAGAAACATTTTTAATCAGCGTCATAGTTACTGATTTACCCAAGTAATATGAAGGTTTTTACATTGATTAATAAATATAGTTTACGCCTAAGATTACAAAATAAATTACCAGGTCAAATTAAAGTACATCACTTCTATTAATCTAGGCATCTCAATACATATATATATATATATATATATATTACATTTTTTGAATAATAATGTACAAAACTAGAATTCTTGTTTTATTTAACAGGGTAATTTAATGAATATTTTGATAGATCGATCAAAACATGTGCATTTAGACAATTCTCAAAAATGAGCTTTTTTAAGAAATAGAATTCTTTGTGAACTCAATCGTTTAATATTGACACAAAATGCACGTTTTATATATTAGCCTAGGTATTTACTTGTATTACCTTCAACTGATTCTATAGCAAAAAAGTAATGTGAGAATTTTGTTGTACTCATGCTGTCGGGACATGATTTTCGACATGCAGATAGCAACAATCATATGTTTAGCATTTCTTTTTATTTCCATCTATGATAGAACTAGAGGTTTCGTAGCCTAAAACAGCCTTTTTTTAATGTTAACGTTAGGAAGTTGAAAAAACAAACAGCATCACTGAATAATTAGATATGATGTTTTGAACATGATAAAAGTAAATTTACTGAGTGAGGAAGCGAATCAATACGTTGTAAGCTCAACAGTTTTCATCATAAACTTATCTCATTTAAGGAACCATCAAAAGACTCAAAATGTTTCACAATAGCTTAGGATATCTAGATCATGTGAACATACGACAGTTTGTATAATCGAAACCCACGTATTCATAGTCAATAGAGAGTACGATAGAAAAATACATATAAACACAAAACTAATAGTTTTTATTGAGAATCTGGAAACTATGTTGTTCTCAACTTAGAACAGGGTTTTCTACTATCACCAAAGTTACAAAAAATAGCTTAGACGGAAACCACAAAAGTCACAGGTTGTGGTCAACTAATAACCAAATTCAAAAACTAATAATGATAATGCGTTCAATATTTTTGGATTTATGTATTTACTTCACTGTTAATAAACACAACCACACTAATACTTATATATAATTTAGAGAAGAATACATTTTATAAAGGTTTAACATCCTAGATGAAAGTTCCAGATAAAACCATTCGTTCTGAAAACTCGAATTATGACGGAACTTATTAGACCTTGTCGATAGTGTCATAAATGTTTTCAATAACTTGTGGTACCAGTTGCATTAATCAATGGTTAGAAAGTGTTTATTATATTTGCTATTTATATTTAGCTAGGACAATGTAACTTGAACACCAGCAATGTAATTCGTTTGTTTGTGGTAAATGTTATGCATACGGATTAAACTATATGAGAGGCCTACGTAATTTTAATTACTTAGTAAGATTAAGAGTACTATGCATTTGAACTTCTGATTATATATTACCAAACAACATGTTATGCGGAAGTTGTTACATTGGGATGCAGATTAAAGTCAATAGAAACTTAAGAACCCAGTTTATGAATTATTGTTGTACACAGTAAGTTGTATACTAAGTAACTAGATTATTAACTATGTATACTTCCTGTATCCTGAGCTCTTGAATAACTAACTCATTAAATATAGCTATATGATTTATGATTATGGAATCTGTTTAGTTTATTATTTGAAATCTTCCTCTACTCACAACTACTTTTGACTGACTACTCATGTATAGTTTTGTCCATTTCTATTTATTAGTGCGATGTAATCTGGTTATCTGAAATATAATAACAAGGAAAATCTTGGACTGATGGTAATTGACCTTTGTTCTTTCTCTTCGATGGGGGAAAGTCAGTACTGGGTCGTTATTCAACCATAGAATAGTCAAGTCTTCCATTATTGTTGTGTATCGGTTACTAAAACGTCATCTGTAGTAATGTAAATAAATCAAAGCACTGGAAGCCATTAATCCGTATAGAAAGATATCAATCAAAAACAGCTAGAAAAATTTTAAATAATAATCAACTGTAATTTCGTTTTTTTCAAGCTGAGTTGTTTCTTTGAACACTATAATCGATAATTCATAATTCCAGGTAAATTTTTCTGCTTAGAAATGTTTAAGAACAAAGATATGAACAACCTACTTAATTCCCATAAGTTAGGATGTTTATACGGATAATGATAAATAACATTTAATTGAAGGACAAGACTAATTTGCTAAACGTTAATATCATCGAAAAATTAGATGGGTCAATGAGTCATGTAGTTAATCTTGCTTTTAGAACAAAACAAAAACTAATTCACCAATAAACCAGATCAAACACGTTCTCCATATCCGAACGATATATTAGGCAAGTTGGTCTTTAATTCCAAACAAAACTATGCCCAGCGTATAATGTATATCCGTCTATTTAAAAATTATATATATATATATATATATATATATATATATATATATGTCATTACATAAATTTGTACTTTAACAATTGTATTTTGATAGTACAATAAATTGGACTCAGTGAAAAAAAAGCATAATAATAATAATGATGAGATAAGAACAATGATGACAATAAGCAAATATATTAAAATGACAAAACATCGTATCCAACACAATTATGATACGGCAAATGCTTTGAACACAGCAGCTTATCTATATAAAACTAAATGAAATGATTTGAAACAAAACAAAAAAAAAGTAATGAAATGAATGTAACTACTACACATTAGATTGAATCACTGAATTGATTTTATGCTTATAATGGATAGTTAAGTGAGAAACACTTTGATTGGAAGTTCACAAAAGGAAGACAGCTTACATTACAATTATAATACAATAGAGAATATTTGCGCAATATTTCATAGCATCAGCATCATATCACAATACAGCTTTGTTTATGTTCATAGATAAGGTTGGTATTATTTGCTGCCTAGAATTGATCTTTCTGTAGTATAATATTATATGAATACAATTGTGTTAGCATAGATAATACACAAATACAAGCAAATATAAGAGATGTAGATGATTTTCTTCTTTTTTAGAATATAAGATCCAATACTTGATTTTTAAATGTTTCCACAGGACAATAAGGACATTTCATGCGACTGTAAAGAAAAACAATATATATAATAGAAAACATTTCATAACTGTTAAAGAAAAATAGACTTCAACAACATCTGGTACCGTATAGACATTGAAAACCAGTAATGGAAATTTAAAATGTCCAATCATTAGATGATTCAGAGTGTAAAATCGACTGTGTGTTCTGAATTCTAGCGGTAATAACAACAAATTAAACTGTACTAACATCTTTCGGATAGAAAACTTTATTTCAGAGTAACACACCTACTTCATCAAGTAAAATATGCAATAAAAGGTGATTATTCCAATGAACTAAGGGATATTTTCAATTAGAGTTATGGAGATTAGTGTTTTTACACATTTGAAATCATCAATCAGAATCATTGTTAGACCACCATCAGAAACCTGGAAGCAATGGACAGAATGGAGGGAGATGACAACGCTGAAGAACACCACTGGAGGTAATCAGTTCCGATGACAGGTCACCATAAGCTATGAACTGACCAGGAGTGTTCGAGGAGAGAGCATGTATACGATTAATGTACTTCTCTGGTACTCCTTTTAATGACGTAGAAGCTCACTATCAGCAGAGTCAGATATCACACTCAGGTCAGGAAATACAACTACTGTGGGACGTATGATTGTGTGTCTATATTCTAGAACCTTCGAAAGTGTGAATAGTCGGTCCATACATCCACGTTTAGGTCTGAAACCAATCTGGTTTTCTCGAGTACTCTATTCATGAGCTCCGGTTAGGCGTTGACGTATCATTGAAGCGAATATCTTAGACACGATCGGCTAATCTTATTTCTCAGTGACGGTCACAAGAGGACTTTTGTCCTTTCTTATAGACCGCGACAATCAGCGATTGAGACCAGTCAGATGGGATTACTTCCAGTTCCCAGATTCTAGTTAAGGTCTCACTCAAATTAATCGGTAAATCTGAAATAACATCTTTACAAATCTCAGAGATTAATACATTAGGTCTTGTTGCTCTCCCTCACCTTACACTGTTTATAGCTTTTGCAAACCTCATTGAGAGTTAGGGGACTCACATCAACATGCCATTCACGTTGACTGCAGATGGTGGATAAATGAAGTGTGACCGAAGGCCACTCAAACTGCTTCTTAAAATGTTCTGCCTTTTCGTCCAATCTCCTGGATTGACAGTGAATCATAGTCCCATTCTTTTACGAGATAGTTTCGATAGCAGTCGCATTCTCAATACCAGTCTCCTTGATTAGTCTGAACAGCTGTCTGCTGCCTTCGCTACCCACCACTATTCACAGTCATTGCGTACACGTTTTACCAGCTGTCTTCTAGCTTCCTTTGTTCCTCATTGTGTTCACAGCTAGAAGGGATCAGTTTCAGAAGATGTTACTGAAATCCACTGCTACTCTCTGACGTTTTGGTTTACCTTACTAGCAGATATCACTTCTGTTCCCAGAGCTTTTTGAATATTATTCCAAGCTACCTCGGAGTGAGCATCATTTACATGGTTGTCGAACTGTTTTTCTAGTCGCTCTCGAAATGTACTTCTGTATTATGTATCAATAGGTAGGACTGAAAAAATGTTTCTTTTTTATGGACAATAAGCCGCAGACAAATACGTTCTCGTACTAGAGCATGATCTGAATCTAAACATGTGCACCAGAATGAACGGCAGTTGTCAATTGAGCCTTACCACTGGTGGTCGATAGCGATGTGTTCTAGTTGGGCTCAGCGTTAAGTTTACTTTGGGGATCACAATATCAAAAGATGTTTTTCTTATGTTTACAGTTGGTATTTCCTAGAAATAGGCGGCTACCCGACCACAGCTGCAGCAGACTACTGTTATTATCCGTCCTCAGAGTTACGATAAAATAAGATCACCCCAGCTGTCTTTCGGTTTCATTGAATCTACCTATGTGAGCATGAAAATCACTCGCCACTATTACTGACTCAGAGCACTTAGCGTTTTGATGAAGGTGGTAATGCTTTCCGTAAAATTCATCTTTTACCTCATCTGAATTGCAATCAGTGGGAGGGTAGGGAGAGAAAACGAAAAGGCAACGGTGAGTATACTTATCTTTCCGAATTCTTACTGTCTCGTTCGGTCGGAGAGCACACAAACGACTGTCTATCGGAATCTAGTCTAAGAAAGCTAGTTCTGCCCTAGGATTCAATGCTATGATTACACCAGTGAGTCCATGGGGAGCAACAGCAGCAGGGGTTCCAGATACATGAAGAGTAACTCCAGTTAGTTCTTTATTTTGACATGGTGAGGTCAAATTAATGATTCTACTCGGATCCTGTATGCGCATTTCGGCACAAAAACCGGACCTTAAAAGCTCCAACATGTAGTTTAGGGTAGGGTTTCAGGATACCAGGAATAACATTTCGTGTACTCAAATCGTTAGCATTGGCGGAGCAATGTGATAAAGATATTCGATAAGAGTTAGGTCATGGAGACAAGAGAGTAATTCAAAAGTGGGTGAAGGATTTCATTAAAAACAGGTCGAACCCATGTGTTGTGACGGGTCTGAGGGCGGATGTCACTTCCCGGTTGCCCACACCGTATAAGAGTATTTTTTGAAAGATCTGGAAAATATGTTTGGTAGGCGCTGACATTAGAGACCTGGAAGCATGATCGCAGAGCTCAAGGAACAACTGCTAGAGGCCATTCATGCACAGAATTCTTTGGAAGCATCAGCACCGCTCTTCAAAAAGCTCTACTACTGCAGATGGAAATCCGTTAGTTAGGTGATGTGTGACATTTTTAGAATTGACATTTTCTAACCCTGTTCTTCTGATTGTTAGAAGGCGGCATCGCTGCAGATGTTGGTTATTCGAGGGAAAAACCTTACTGCTGTTACAACTCTGAAATCAACAGTACGACTTCGCACTAAGACTCTAAGTTGCTGCTTTTAGCCTTACCGTTCTCCAACTGACTTGCCTTGCATGGTAGGACTCAAAGTAACATGGTCGGGTCATCAAGATAGGTAAGCTCGACCACCACGTCAAGGTGGCAGCTACGATCGGGTGACTTCCAGTTGCGATAGTTAAATCTAGAAGACTACATCCGATAAAGAAAAAACAAAGGTTTGAGATCTTTTATCAACTCATCCGAGTATATTTGCAAGTTTAAACGTTCGGAAGAACAATGAAAGCTCCACAACCAAACTATAAAGCTCAGAGAACGAAACCCCACTATAATAGTGATATATTAGATTTTAAAACGATTATTTTGATTCAACTTTTAAAAGCATAGGTATAGATTACAAAAGGAAAAATGAAATTTCTTTACCTTCGATCTCCACTAGCCAATGAGTTGAATGCATCTCGTGATATAGCATGACCACATGTTAAGCGTACAGGGCCGCCTCCAGTACTCCCGTCATTCGACTCAGAGATTACTTCCTTGATAACAGGGCAGTGGAAGATATTATGACGATGTGCACTAGGATCCAGCTTAACAGCGATCTATGACAAGAAGAACATGGTACGTCAACTAATTAAAACGCAGTGAAAATGTTTTACAATGTTTCCTATAATACATAGCACATATATTTTCATACAAAAAACGTAAATATTTTTCCTTTTTTAATAAATAGTGCGGTTTAGGAATAAGATTAAAAAACGCAAAGTTTGGGTTAGAATGACACAATGTTATATTGCCCAATTACAGATTGATGAAAACCAATCATTTCGCATGTTTTCTTAAATAAAAATTCCGTAAACAAAGAGATTAACATCCAGTTTTATTCTAAATGAAAACCAGCTGATAAAATTGTAAACGTTTTAATCCCAGGTGAATAATTCCTATGATTGAATTTATTTTTTTAAAGCACAATGTGACTGAAATAAACGTGATAACAATAAATCTAAGAATTTTACTGACCTATATAACAGAAGAAAAGCTCAATTTTTAATATTCACAACGAAAACAAACGATCGACGAAAAACTACGTTATTTTTCATAAGACAAAATAAAAATAAACCACAATAATTAATTACATATCAGAACGATCAGTCAGTCAGTCAGTTACAACGTAGAACTTTGTAAGTGCGTACATCAGTTCAGGTTGCCATACCGCATTAGCACAGAGAGGCAACTGTTAGTTCAAATCCCGTAGTAGTGAAGATGGTAGAAAAATTAGCAACAACTATATCGCTTCATTCTTAATATTTCAACTAAGGAGGCTTAGTATACAGGCAAATAACGGATAATGATCAAAGTGTACATGAAGCCTGATCATACTAGTTGAAACAACTAAGTAATTAACGTTAAGATGATACAAACAAGCTTGAATGCAAAACAGATAGGAAAATTCATTGAAATGTTTGACAATTTGATTCGAAGATCATTACATTAAGTAAACATATCTAGTATCAATGTTCCTTAAAGTAAGAACATGATAATTAAATTAGAGTTAGAACATTAGTCAACTATGGTACTGACCGTTTACTGATGATGCAGAAGTATACAAGCAATCAGTTGTACCTTAATAGTAACAATTCCAAAGGCTAACTTTTCGAACCTATTCTGAAACATTGCTTTTTTTAAAAGAAATTTCGGTAGCATCTGCATATTAACCGTTTCATCAAAGTGCTAGATATAAAATCACTACAAAATTACATAATATAAACATTATATGCAAACTCACTGGTAACATGTCACCATCCAGTGAACTATATTTACTAAGGCAAGCGATTGCACGTTGTAACGAATGAAGTCGAGTAAGTACACGACATCCACAGGAAAATGCAGTGAGTAGTGGATCAGTGTCTGATAAGTTTAGATGATAACAACAACATGACTTAAATAAATTCGCTGCTTCTGTCAAAGCATTGTTACCATCTGTTTTCGGTTTAGATGTTGCTGGTGATATTGAGAGGGGATATTCATCATCCGTCATTAAAACATCTTCAGGAGTTGTGACCACTTGAGAACTTTCAGGAGACACTTTCGTCGAACTAGTTGGAAGGGCCAAGTCAGCATATGGAGTATTCTCTAAGCTGCGTCCAATAAAAACCAAACTACCCATAAGATGTTCGAAATCTATAAACGAAATAAGTAATGCATAAATCGTTTTGCGACTATGAATAGAATGAGTTAATGAGAAGTGAAATAACTTTAAACTATTTGAAATAAAAAGATGAAAAAATGTAAGCAAGGTTTTATGCAACAATTCGAATACTTCAAATATTCATATAAATATATCGAATAATCATACAAATGGCGTACTTATATCCGGTTATTTATGGTTAGTTACACCATTTCACAAACTTTCACGAATATCTGTGAGGATTATTTTTACAGCTGATAATAATAACAATAACGATAATAAGTCTAAAATAAGCTAAACATCAAACGATATTTAAACTGGATTAAGTTTACATCCAACTTCATAAAACGTGAGTCACAAACGAATCGTTAATGAAACGTCTAAACAAAACATATGTAAACAATAATTGATAACAATTAATCACATATAACCGGATTGTAAGGCTACCTACAATCATTCCAGTTTGTTCTTTGAAATCATTTCGAAAAGATATTTAAATAAATTTTGCGAGATTAAGATACAAAATGAAGAATAAGTAGACTGTGCTCTGAACAAATATGAGCAAAGTATATTGTTCAATTCACAATACACATATATAACATCTACAAGCTTTCTGTTAATCGATTAAGATTATTTGTATGGTAGTAATGTTACCTACACAATACGATAGCAACGACAGTGTTTCGTTAAAAAAAATGACGATATCAAAAACTAAATCTTAATTTGATATAGGCTTAATAATTTTTTTTGAATTTATAAACAGCCACAGCGATTATTAGTCTAAATACTTAAATTTATGGGAATGGAGAACCATTAGATATGATTGGTATTATTATCTCAGCACATGTGGTCATGATAATGTAGCTTAGAAAAAATAATTGATTGTCATCCTTTCAAACAATCAACTCAAAATAACTTGACTTTATCTAAAATTATGAATTAACATTTCTAAAGAGAAATGCTTTATCGAGGGAACTGTAGCTCACTGTCATACACACATTCGCCTTAACCAGCTGAGTTGTGAGACCGAGTATGTCCTCTGTAACTTACAAGTATACATTAGTATATATAAAACAAGAGTAACCACATAAATTGTGTAAATTGCTGTGATGTTTGGTAGTTATTTAAATGAAAAGAAAACGGATTGACAAAGATTTAAAATTTGCTACGGGCATCATCATTTGAAAGATAATATTTCAAGCAAATTCCGTTGATCGCTGAATACTAGTGTGGATTTGACACACCATCAAGATTCTTGTAATAATTCGTCTACAAAGCTTTAAATAATTAAAAGCACGTTGTATTTTTTTTCAGGATAATCACATTTATACATTTTAACCAACTGAGTTTCACGTGAGTACAGTTGATATTTTAAAATCAAAACGCTAATTAAACGATATGACCATGAAAAGAAATTAAGAATACAATTAGGCATTTAGCATTATTTTCCACTCTAATGATTAATTTGTCAATGAGAAAAAAAGACTTATTATCAGAACAGTAAGATAATGCGATAAAGTATAGAAAGAAACAGGATATTGACTGTATTAATCCTTACTTTTTTCATTTCAACAAAATACTTCAATGAAATGAAACATATGATAATGAAAGATTTTTTTTCAAATACCTGACGAGTAATCCGATGCAAAAGGTACCAGTTTTCGAGCACTCTGAATGACAGAAGCTGGATCCACCGGTTCTCTTTGTATTGTAGACAAAAAATCAAGTTTGGCTAAACAATATTCTAACTGCTTTGCCTTATCTCCTAATTCTTCTCGATTATTTGATAGCCATCTGTAAAATAAAACAATCAATGCACTAATTATTTATGCTGAGAATATTTTATACGATATTTACATAAAATTGTACGTATGTATATCATGAATAAAAAGTAAAATAAATTGAAGTGAGTTGAAATGTATGTGGCTCATCATCATTTATGCGACGGAATATAAAAGGTATTATTAAATGAAACGAAGTTATTTATACACTCAATAGATTGATTAAATAGTTTCTAGAATAGATATGTAGACTGTCCTGTAACACTTTTTATTGTTGAACCACGAGCAAATAAAAATTGTGAATCTTGAGCTAATAATGTCGTTAGTTATCGACAAATTTCCAAAACAAACAACTATGTTAGCCACTGAATCAGCATACAGCATAGAGCATAAAACAGATTAATGGGAAAACGTGTTGGAATATTGCTGTAACTATAATAACAACCAGACATTGAAAATATAGCTCGAGAAAAGAAGAAATGAAAAGTTATGCATGCAGGAATAATGAAACTTAAGCCAATGACTAAATCTGAGCAATGTTGCCCAACGTTTTCAACCACTAATCAGGTTAACCGTATAGGTTCCTAACCAGGTATTCTGCATTTATCAGCATGTTCACAAACCAATAGTCAACAAGTTCAAAGACTGGTGACACATTTTGGTTCATTTGCCTCTAACTTTCTTTCAACCTACTTCTACATCACTGACATTTCACATCAGGGTACGTCGTGGTTAGGCATACATTGTAATCTATGTCCTAAACATGTCAATCCATGAGCGTTTGCAGCCTTATCAACCCATTCGCCATTCATTATTAGTACCCTACGTCTAACCTTAACATTCCTCACTCAGTGATCGCAAAAGATACCGGTGATACTTCATAAGCATCTACGACCAAAAACTAGTAACCTACAATAGTTTCCAAGCAAAAAAAAGCCTTAAAACAGTCAGATTACGTCCAGTTCGCAAACCCTAGTTGGCGTTTCAGTTAACTAAAGTGCAACACCTAGTCCACCATCTAAAAAGACCAGATGACTCTTACATACCCGTTTTCTCTAAGAATAGGAACGATTGTATGGTGTTACTTAGCGTCCGTCTTTTTCACCTCTTATGCTTTGGTTGAATAACAATGTTAACAACGTCTCCATCTCTTCCTGAATTTTGTGCTATCTAGGAATAAGTGCTTGTCTGAGCATAATATTAGAATCGGTCACTATCATATAGTTGTTAATTCTGGGGCCCGAAATACCCACACGCTTTTCTAGTTTACTTTCAGACTTGATGTCACATTCAAATCGGCAAAGCCGTCAGAAACTCCTGTCAACTTACCAGATACAGCAACAACAAATCGCTTACACCTATTATACTAGTTAAGTGACGTGAGGTGAATATCTTGTATTTGATTATACTGTTAGTAACAAAGTTAAAAATAATACAATTAATAGCGACCACCGCATAGGAAATATCGTTGACCAATATGTGAAGGTTTTATTATTATCACTAACCAGGATCTTAATTGACGAAGCGAGACTGTTTCAGTATTCAGTGAACAAACATAGACCTTTAGAATATACTGATACTTCCTTCAATATAACAATCAGATTGATAGACAATGCATAAGAACTAAAGTTGTGCCTTAGTCGACAACTCTGAATACGATCTATAGACAGATTTCTGATTTTGGAAGAATACGGATCAATGTCAAAAAAGAAGTCAAGTGTTAGTTTATCATATTCCTTATCTTGAAAGTATCAATGTAGTCAAATAAATATGGCATTATGTGACTTAAAAATTATTTGCTACTAAAAGGATCTTGAAGATGCTACAATGTGTGATCAATAAGCGAGTTCATCAATGATAGTATTAACAGTCAAACACTGAGTTGACTCTCTTTGACCTTGTGTAACTATGCCTTACTTAACCACCAATCATAATGTTTTATGTTTGTCATAAACGATATTGAATTTGACGACTCTTTGTTTCCCTCTCGTTTATTTACTGTTCGAAACAGGTAAAGTTTATGAAGCCAAATAACTTGCTCGTTCTGAATTTGGCCAAGCAAAAACTGTGTTCAGTAGTCTAGGAGTTAACTTAGAATTGATTTGTATTCAGTTACTTCCGACAGATGCCGAATAATAATTAGGTTTGATAAAAAGAGTCTGATAAGTCGTTCAGACTCAAATTAAGGTTCTTGTATTTAATAATCAGAAATAAGTAAAGATCAAATATAAGTAAATAATTTCTCGTGTAAAAATGGTTATTTAAGCTAATTTAATTACTTTCTCGCTGGGTCTAACTCTCCTCGTTGTGTAGATGATACCAGATCACTCAGCTCCTTAAACTTTTCTAATCCTATATCTTCTTGAGTAAAACCGAAATTCTGTAAGATTTGAAATAAATTGCAGTGAAAATATCAGTAAAGATTTGGAAAGTCATAAAGTTGTTTATTTACAAACAGTAATGTGACAATGTAAAAAGATACTTAAGACACATAAATACATAAAAGATACCTAAATAAATAACGACATACATATAAACAGGTGGGAATCTATGAGGAAGTAGTGATTACGTTGAGCCATGTGACTGATTCAAAGGCATCTAATCTGAAGAGTTCTTGAATAAGCCAAGTCTACTGAGACCATCGGACATCGAAGCGGTGAATAGATTCCTGCCTATAAATGTTACCTCACCAACAATAGAAGAAACTGGTAATACCATCAAACAAATTGCAAAGCATCAGAATCAAATAGTTAGTCAGTCAGTTACAACGTAGAACTTCGTACGTAAGGATCAAACAACTGACGAGTTGAAGTGCTAAAGTAACTGCAGAGATCCCACGCTCCATCAGGAAAGATATGAGGGGAAGAACAAATACTAAAGTGCTGACAAGAATGCTTCAAGATATCACAGAAAGCAGATCTTAGTAAGTCTAAGAAAAACAAAGGAATCATAATACTATCAGTACCAAGCAAAGGTTTCAAGTGCTGCTGAACTGAATAAAAGATTAGATAGTTGTTCAAATCAGAGACCAACGAGTCGGTTTTCACAAAAACAGATCATGTACCTTACAAATCGCAACACTGAAGTTCACTAATTGACAGTTAGTTGAATGAGACTCATCGCAATGCATCGAATTCCTTGGTCTTCGACACTAAGAAGTACCAGAAAGTTCGTCACTCAATATACGCTACTCTTGCGACAAACTGAATTGCGAAGTTGTGCGTGGAAGACGGCTTAAAGATGCACCTCATGTGAAGTACGGTATCAGATAAAACTGCATACTGTCGCATATTATTTTCCTTCAACTGTATAATGATCTCCACACCTAAGAAAAAGCACGGAATACTGTAAATACCTGATACGTGACTGGACGATTTGGAATTAGCAGATAAATTAGCCTTAAAATAAATAAAAACCGTTCTGAAAAAGCTACTGTAGCTGCAGCTTCTACAGAAGTAACTTTCAATATTAACAAAAGGAAAAACAGATCCTAAAATACTACATAACAAGCAGCAGCTAAATTACACCTGATAGCAAAACTCCAGAAGAGTTGAAAATCCACATGCAGCTGAGGAATATCATTCACAAATGGGCACGGTCTGGTGCAGAAATGAAGGTACAAATCGGTAAGGCAAAAAAGTATTCTTACAAATAAAGAATATCTGGAATCCGAGACCTCATGCCTTTCAAAGACTAAGCAAACAGAAAAAAACATTAGCGTACATACATCAGTTCAAGTCGCCATACCACATTGGCACACAGAAATGGATTTATCAATTCAAATCTCATAGTCACTTATGAAGTAGAAGTATTAGCGCTAATGGAGAAGATTAGGGTTTGAAGAAATTATTCAAGAAGTATAATCCGGTGAAATAAATTTAAAAAGACAAAGTTGATGGGGAATTCAAAAGATTAGGATATACGAGAACACAAAGAACGGATGCACCTGCACCAATGCAAGTGATTCTGAGCCATGTCATTTGAGGTCTCTAACCAAAGGCGATGGAAGACCAGTCAGATAGGATTACTTCCAGTTCCCAGATTCTAGTTAAGGTCTCACTCAACTTGACCGGCAAATCTGATCTAACATCTTCACAAATCTCAGAGCTTAATATATTAGGTCTTGTTGCTCTCCATCACCTTACACTGTTTATAGCCTTTTCAAACCTCATTGAGAGTTAGGGGACTCACATTAACATGCCATTCACGTTGACTGCAGATGGTGGATAAATGAAGTGTGACCGAAAGCCACTTAAACTGCTTCTTAAAATGTTCTGCCTCTTCGTCCAATCTCCTGGATTGACAGTGAATCATAGTCCCATTCTTTTACGAGATAGTTTCGATAGCAGTCGCATTCTCAATACCAGTCTCCTTGATTAGTCTGAACAGCTGTCTGCTGCCTTCGCTACCCACCACTATTCACGGTCATTGCGTACACGTTTTACCAGTTGTCTTTTAGCTTCCTTTGTTCCTCACTGTGTTCACAGCTAGAAGGGATCAGTTTCAGAAGATGTTACTGAAATCCACTGCTTATCCCTAACCTTTTGGTTTACCTTAATGGCATATATCACTAATTACCTCGAGTGGTGTTCGTCAGCATTGTCCTCCCTCTTCATTTCTTTGTCAATGACATGCTTCTAGATACGACACTTTCATCATCTAACTTTTCACGGGTGGACCTGTCAGGAGATTCGCTTGTTGACTTACAATATGTAGATAACATAGCGTTATTTTCTGAAGACGATGACAAAATGCAGTCTTCGGACCACCTTAAGCAACATTACAAGCATTTTCTGGATGCGGTTTTCATTGTCGAAATGCAAAATGTTACTTCAGGATTGGATTGAATCAGCACCTGAACTAGTGATAGGGAGTGAAGTAGTTAATCGTGTTGACCTCTTCACTCATCTCGAGATTCTGTCTCATCAGTGCTGATGGTTTGGCGACTGGAAAAATCTCAGCACGGATACAAAAGGCTCGACTGGCTTTTGCCAACTTGCGTCACTTATGGCGTATTGGAGACATCCGTCTGCTAACCAAATGACGAGTTTCCATCAGCTGAGGTGGTTGTGACATGTGTTATGTATGGCCAACCACTAGTAACCGTTGGTTAGAGACCTTAAATGACATGGCTCAGTCAGTTGCAACTGACTGACTGACTGATGGCTCAAAACCGATTGCAATCGCGCAGGTGCATCCGTTCTTTGTGTTCTCGTATATCCTAATCTTTTGAATTCCCCATCAACTTTGTCTTTTTAAATTTATTTCACCGGATTATACTTCTTGAATAATTTCTTCAAACCCTAATCTTCTCCATTAGCGCTAATACTTCTACTTCATAAGTGACTATGAGATTTGAATTGATAAATCCATTTCTGTGTGCCAATGTGGTATGGCGACTTGAACTGATGTATGTACATATGAAGTTCTACGTTGCGGCTGACTGACTGATGTATGTTATTAGTCTACGTTTATGTTTCGTTTGATTCTCTGTTTTTGGGCTGATTAGAATAGTTTCCGAGTATCTACCGCCTCGTTTTTGATCGTATCTTCACACTAAATTTCATACCGTTGACGCATTTATTGGAGATCATCAATAGTTGCGTTTATTGATGAGAGCCACCTTTAGTTTGTTGGACAGAACTGTTTTCGGGGAGTTTGCTTATGTGTATTGACCAACATTTTGAACGCTGTGTATAGAAAAATCCCAGGTAAAGCCAGGATATACAACCACCTCTCCCAATTGTTCCATTTTAGCGGTGCAATTTTGCCATAGATGACGTTTTGGAAACAAGCCTGGTGAAGATAGGTAGCAGTGGGTTGGATCTCTTACTTCGAGTAAACTTATTCGATTATGAGTATGCGAAAGATATTGTCTTACCGCAAGATGATACTGCAGTTATGCAATCAACACTGAATAAGTTGGCAGTTATTGTAATTCAGTTGTAACATAGGACTTGGTAAATGAGTACATCAGTTCAAGTCGCCATATCCCATTAGCACACACAGATTAAATTTTGAGGGCAAATACCAGAATGGTAGAGATAGTAACAGGATTGAAGGTAATGGATAAAATTAGGGATCGAAAATAAAAATCAAGGAAATACAAATCAGTGAAATAAATTTTTCAAAAGTTATGGGGAATTCAGAAGCTTAGAATTTGGCGGAAGACGAGGAATAGATGCATCTGCGCCATCGCAGATTATTTTAAGTCATGCCATCTAGTCTCTGATCTCTGGTAACTAATATCACACGGACCCTAGCCAGGTAATCTAATACGATTATCAATGAGTCCATTGACTGGATTGGTTTGACAGCCCCCAGCTTTTTTTCAGCCTACTCCTAAACCAGACAGCATTGCTCGTCGAGGAAGGTAAATGTTTGGCATACAGAACGCATGTTTTAACCACCTTACCTGATAAAGATTCATTACTTCATCAATCGATTTACCATCCTTACCTAATACACGATTCCTAATCTATGGATTGCTTACTCAGTGGTCCAAGTATACAGGAGCAATATTTCGAAGACGTTTACTTTGCGTCCTTTAAATATCTAGTACTTCTACAAGTCTGGTAGATGGACTTTCGTTTTCTGAGCTGGGTGTTTTGATTAGTAGGAGCCTGTGTGTTGTATTCACTCTTGGTAGTGAACCTTTAGCATTCGAAAGTTTATGCATCTGGGTAGTTGTGTATGCTGTTACGGGTATGTATATACATTATATATATATATATATATATATATATATATATATATATATATGTGTATACAAATGGTGTTTGATGAGATCTGTATATGAAAAAAACCAGAGGATCATGACAATCTTGGCCATCTTTAGAGAAGTCGTGATGTCAGTGTAACTGCGAAAGACCGAACTAACAAAGCGTCAGCGAGAGCCGTTTTAGTATATACTTGCGAAACCTTTCCTCCATGAGTTGAAGGTATTTGGTGATGCATGGTGTCAGATCATTTTTGTTTCCGAAAAACTGCTACTACCCACTGGAAACACCCCCAGTAATGTGGGGTTTCGGCAATCTATATTCTTACACAGAGATGATAACTCAATAGGTATCACCACATTGCAGTGCCGATTTCAGTGCCTTGAGGTATGTTACGAATGTCGTCCTAACGACACCTGAATCGTTCATGATTTTCCAACGCTAAGACGGGAAAGAAAAAGCAATCAGCTTGTGACATGGCGCTATGATATGAAATAAATCTGCGAGTTCATCAAAACTCTTTAGTCAGCGTCATAGAGGTAGTGTTATCTAGTGACTTTAGACGCTATTAAACTGCTGCGAATGGGAACCAACGATGACACTGAGGTGGTTTTTTCACATCCATAAGAATGAAAGGGACCCACTTAACTGAAAGATTTTCTGGTTTCGCTTTGACTGAACTGTTTTTT
>OX103973.1:31210258-31230609 GCA_944470395.2 Schistosoma turkestanicum
TTCAATTAGCTGTGTAAAGATTTACTAAGTCATGTTCCTTCTGATGGAATGCTCGTCCAGCAGAGTGAAGAATGCAGTTGCAGAATCTGTGCAAGCAGAATCAGAGAATTTACGACAACATTGTGAACAAATCAATCACTTCCATCCTTCCATCCACATCTCTCTCTTCTCCCAGTAATGTTTGGGACACTATCAATCAGGGTAGCGAGCCAGCTTCCACGAATCACCGTTCTTACGTCTCTCATAGATTGCTAGAAGATCGCAAACGGATGTACTGTCGCTGTCTTTTTTCAACGATCTGATCACATTGAAATACCGTTTGTGTACATAAAGTTTATACAATATTTATACTAATGAAAACAACTTAGATCATCCTCATCCTCATATCAGGGGGTTATGCAATTTTCTTAGCTTTAATTTTACATTTATTCTTCTTTCTATAATACACTAACTATGTCAAAAAAGATTAACAACCTGTACTGAAACTTGTATGCGTCCCGTTTGTAACCGTCTCTTTTATGGTTGAAATATACATCACCCGAGCATGTTTTGTTGTTCTGAAGTCACCATAAGGAATTATATGGAACCCTCATTTCCATAATTAGCATTTATACTTGTAGTATGATTTACTGTTACAATTGATACAGAAATTCTGGGAAACGCATTTGGTATGTTGTTGAGCTTTCATCATTAGCCTGTAGTCTTATATTATTTCAATCTCTTTTTACCAACAGGGTGTGAACGATCTTATTTGTTGTGTATATGTTATTTTTTTAACTGATCAATTTTTTTCGTTAACTTTGGTGGTCTATTTCTCTGTATGGAACTCTCTCGTTTGTTATCAATAAGCGTTTTTTTAACAGTTGTGTGATGGTGTTGTATTTGGAAAGCAGAATCACTCAGTTTTACTTATCTAGTGTGTATGACAAATATAATTGCATCTCTTCTCCGTTTATTTTTCACTGACTTGATTACTGCATATAAAAGCGGCATTGGTTTTTTTGGTCTAGCCGTGAATAATTGAATAAATACGATGCCCCTTACGGGTGATAACATATATGAATTATTTTACTGTTTATCTAGGTCATCATTAGTTCTGTAGGTATATTTGAAGAATGGGCGTGTTAAGAGCACGCTGTTTACTGGATTTGAACCTCGGTTCCATCCTGTGACTACTTTTGAAGCCTGGCAACGTCTGTTGATTACTTTATTGATGTGCAAATGATTCCTACTCAAATATCTTCGAGCCGTTTTTGTGTAAGTGGATTCATATCTTATGAAAGATAGAAATGTTAGAGTAATATGAGGTTGCTTTTGTAAACAAATAATTGATGTGGGGCGTAGAGGAATCGGTGATTTGGTTTGGCGGGACACGTACTGATAGGTAGTCTGACAAGTAATCATTGTCGACCATAATATTTCTTTAGCTTTTCTTGTAGCTGGATTGGCTGGCTGACGCCACGTTACTAGGTCCAAGCGAAGCTTACGTGTGTTCGCTAGGCCTGGGCTATGTTGATTCCTGGGTAGAGATAAGTTCCGGCTAGGGTATATTGTTAGATCGATCGAAGGGAATATTGGAGTGCCGTGCATAAATTCGTTGTATATTCCTTTGTTCTAGAAGCAATGTAGTGTTCCATTCGTATCAGGTAGAAGATACGAGTGTTCCCCTTCAAAAAAGGTGTATGCCAATAATATTATATCCAAATTAGGTTAGTGTTAAAGCCGTTCCTTGAATAATTAATTTTCTATAGTCGTGTTTTGTAACAACTGTACATTAGAAATATATTCATTCCAACCCATAAAATCGAAACGGAAATATGTGCTCATGAAACCCTACATTTGTTTATATTATGGATCACGACAAAAGACCAGTTTTCATTCGAATCTGTCGAATAAAGTTTTTCATCTAAACGTGTCCTATAGGACTAACTAGCATGTTTATTAGAGTATGAATCAACCAGTAGTTTAATTCTCGAAGCCTTTCCCCAACACAGTCACTCAATCCTACTCAAATTATCTACAAAGTACATGTCAGAATCTTGTGAATAAAAGAGTTATCAGTCAATCCAATTTAAGTTTTGTGTTAAAAGCAACGTCTACTGACATGTTAACCCTCTCCTAACTTTAACATACTTTATACTAAGCTTTTATCACCTGTTTGTTTCTTCTTCACCTCTATATTAATCGAATAGATAATTAGCCTCCATAGTCTGCCAGCTATTTTCAACCTTTTTTTATAGTGAAATTTCCGCACACCAAACCAAACGTTGTAGTAGATCATTATTCATACTGATTATCTATAAAGTAGTTGTAAATGTTCAAGAAATGATTTTATCGGAAAAAAAAATTCGATCTTCCTATGTGCATGTGACCTGTTGGTATAACTTGTGTCCAACTAGTTAGACAATTTTGTGCACATCCTTTTTCGAATAGATAAGTCTTACCAGACGGGAACTTTCGTTTATGTTTTATGGCCTGGGATCTGACTCCGATTTGAACGAACAAATATGCTATGAAATAAATCTTCCCTTAGTAAGCAATGCAAGTACACGCACGAATAAACGGCAAGGCTAAAGGATGTGTAAATAATGACTCGAGAATAGATTAGTTAGTTTGTTCAAAGGCTGGGACAAGGCATATGAGCTCGACATTTTAGTACACGCTACATACAGCGCACAGCCAATTGGATGCATACGAAGTATTCAGGTATTACGTATTGGTCAATCGGTCAGCTACAACGTAGAACTTCGTACGAATTTACATCAGTTCAGGTTGCCATACCACATTAGCATAGAGATGCAATTATCAATTAAAATTCCATAGAAGTAGAGGTAGTAGAAGTATTAGAGGTAATAGAGAAGATTAGGGCTCAAAGATATTATTCAAGAAGTATAATCCAGTGGAATAAATCCAAAAATCACGAGGGATTCGGATTATAATTTGAGCAAACACAAAGAATGGATGCACCTGCACCGTTGCAAACGATTTTGAGCCGTCATCCAAGGTCTGTAACCATTGGTTACTATCGTCTCGCGAACACCAAACTGGTAGTCTACACCCACTAACATGGCTCTATCTAGTTGTCAGTGACCTCATGGATTTGTGCCATTTTTGGTCTTCCCGTCCCTAGCTTTCTACCAGCCTACCCCTACACCACAAAACATCGCTCGTCTGGGTGTAGTCAGTGGTTGGGCATACGTAACACATGCCCCAACCATCTCCACACTTCACCGACTGATTTCCCATCCTTAACTAGTACTCGTATCCTCACAACTGCATTGCTTACTCGACTGTCCCTGGATATATACGAGCAATGCATCGAAGACACCGGTGGTCGAGTACTAACAGCCTACGAATATCCTCTACTCCTACTGGCCATGCTTCACAGCCATAAAGTGGTACGTAACACATGTCCCGACAACCTTTACCGATGAGGACTCGCTACTTCACCAATTAAAAGAGGTATCTAACAATAACGGCGATTTAACTATACAGCAACACAATACCACTGAAATATTGTGAAAGCGAACCAAAAATAAACAACAGTTTGTTCTAAAAGGATTTGTTTACTTGACCTGAGGTGGAAAGATGTAAGAGTTATCTGGCGCACCATGAATTTCGTCTTCGAATCAGACAAGTTAGCGAAGTTCGATACCCACTTTTTTAGCTAGGTAGTTACTAATTCAATACTCTGGTGGGCTAGACCATAAAAAGAATCCTAGATTTTTGGTACAACAGCCGTAGTTTATTAAAATGCTAGTAAACCTGGTAAGAGACTCTGGTTTAGGGAAACATATCTTATTTTTTGTAAGTAATCACTGCCAGAGAAAGAAGACATTAATTCAGAGGAACGACAATAATTATTATTCAATTCTATATTTACAAATACTTATGTGACATGATTATGAAAAACGAACTGGGCGCACAATATAAAGCAGGAAATCTGAACGGACTAATTGGAAGATAGTCACTGGCAAGTAAAAATATATGAAAATAAGGCGCAATATTTTAATAGTAGATAGGAGTAAAACAACAGTAAATTGATTTATCCTTTCAAAATATACAAAATATCCGTAACAGATTGAAAAACATATTTTGGTCGCAATAGTTCATTCTCTGGTAAACGGTTCACTTCATTAATTAATGCTTGATTGGTGACACCTGTCAAGACGCATACCGTGTGCAAGCCAAATTTATTGCCAAATGCGATATCAGTATATAAGCTAAGAGTTAAAAGGAAGAATAAGGTGAAATATTTAGTGTGAAGACTAGAGTAATTTTTTTAATGAAGAGGGGAATAGAATATGTTCAAATTTCTATAAAGGATAAAACCAAATACATGTAAGTCTATTTTATCTACGACAAGTTTGAAGATAAGTGTAAAGAATGCTTTTGACGAACAGTTTCCAACTTATTTGGCATGCATAGGTTATCATTCACAGTCTTGAGCCAAAAATGGTATAAGAGCCCGTGATACTACATGGCCGGTTGAGAGCCAAATTTTTAAATCACGAGACCATTACTCAACGAAAGACCCAAGTAGTTAGTGTAAAACTCAATATCTACAGTTACGACCTCTACTGACCGACGACTGTTCGTCAGTAGCAGGTCATGCCAGGTAGGAGCTGAATTGAGCTAATAAGTGTTGTCAGACAGTTAAAGTGTACAGTGGTACAAGATAAAATGGAAATTATAACCAGAGCTATTCAGTTAGAGTACGGAAGATAGAACGGACATAAGATAATTGAAGACAGAACAAGAAATTCAAAGTTTTAAAGTGTTGTCAGAGGTTCATGAAAACAGAAAGGCATACTAATTACGAGTGGAATGATAGCCAGATAGGAATTAGGTCACATAGGACAATACATATAAAATAGAGATTAATTAGTACGATAGCACAGTTTATTTAATAGTGACTCTACAGTTTTGATTCACATATATTTATTGAGTAACTGACATCTGAAATGTTTGTTTTGCTGCCGATATGAATTTTAAACTTGATGGGATCTATAACTGACTGTTTGAGTGAAAGCGGGTTAAGGTATTCAGATTTCATACTCATAGAATCCAATAAAATTCCTACAAAACTTACTTTACCTAGCTTCCTAACAAAATTAGCTTCTCATTTAAAGTATTGAGTTAACATACTTGTCTCCCACCATTACAGTTTTCGAAGGATCCAAATCGCAATATTTGGTCAGTAGATCAAACATAGGTTTATGTGGTTTGCCAAATACGACAGGTTCCTTCCCCGAAGCAACTCTGAAGGCCGACACAATAGACCCAGTACCTGGAAATATAAATTACAAAACAGGATTTGACAAAACCATGGACTGGTAAGCAGTCATGAAACAACTTTGTAAGGACCAGGCATCTTATGTCTTCACAAATTGTTAGTTAATGCTTTTGCATCGTGATTCAGCTAAACCTCCAATTTTTAACAAATAACAGTAGCTACACTGAGATAACCTAAGTTTATGGATTTTAATAGTGGTTTCAGGTTGACAAAGGGAGAAGAATATCAGAGCCAATGATTACCTGTACAGCATTTTGCCTATGAAGCCATGGGATCCAGTCAATTAGTGAGAAATTACATAGGAATCTAGCACTAGCATATGCAACGAAACTACGTTAAGGTATCAGTTTGTTAGTCAGAGGTTTCATACATCAAAAATAACTTCATGAGATGATATATCTAGGAGTAAGCTGTTGTAATTTTAATAAGGGGATTTATACTACCAAAATTTATAGGTCACCATTCTGGTGTGAATTGATAGGATGAGACGTTGTGTGCTTCTCATCGAGCAATCATCTAGTTACCTATTTTATGATGGACTGCTAATTCGTGTCAGGCAGATAGAGATGCTAAAGCTGACATAACTCTTGCACCAGTAACTGCATTTTTCTAATAACAGGAGAACAAGAATTTGATCTTAAAGGTCTAACTAACCTGGCAAAACGGCATTTCCACCTGGTAGTTGAGCATCTTCATTCGTAGCGTAGAAAGAAGCCCCATTGTTTATATAGGCAGCTCCTTGCATCAATTTCCTGTAATTAAAATGACCATCAAAGCCGACAAGTACAGCTTTCACCTAAAGTATGAAATAACTACATATAACTTACATTTGGTCTTAATTCCACTCCCTGAAGAGGATTAGACGAATCGATTGGGGAATCAGGCTAGACAATATGAAGAGCAACAGATTAGTGTTACCCCTATTCCAAAGTGAGGTACTCCAAATTCCTTTAATTCAGTGCTAATCCCACTTTCACCAACCACATATACTTCCCCATCGGATATTTTTTCTCGAAGGAAGTAAGCAGCAACACGGGCTGTGCATATTATATTTTTCTAAGACAATAATTCGTTCGCATATCATACTTCCGAAACTGGGAGTTCTAAGCCTTGACACTTAGAGACGTATTCTTTTACAGATCTTCTGCTATTATTGGTAATTAAAAACACGTTCTTTTTACAGTCGAGCAAGTACTGCAAAAGCTCTCGAGACGATGGGATAAGGACGTTAGAATTCCAGAGAACACCTTAAGGGTTAAGAAACTTCCATCCTCACCATCACAGTCAAAAAGGAAAGTATCACAAGCACGCAAAACTGAAGACTCAGACATCATTCATTCGCTGAGGTAGCTGAGACGTGAAGGTCAAACTGTGATGTGACGATTGGTGCGTCAACTCGATAATTTATAAGCCTTTCCAGAAGCGGTTAAATCAAGGCCTTTCAAATTTGATTTGAGTTCAGTCGCGCTGCACTATAGTCTCCACCTACAGTGTAACAATGTCCAATATCCAATATCTTTTTCACGAGCTAGTATAAACCAATTGATCCCTTTGGGCTCGATTCTTGTTCTTTCGACACGGACTGAAGTATAAGCAAGGGGGAAGAAACAGAGATATATATCGAGTTAGTGATCTAAGGAAATAGTAATAAAAACAACTATCAAGTTTCGAGACATGTATCAAGCATAGCTAGTCCACGAGGGAGATGATAATCCATATGTGAGTACGTGTTTGTTAAGTCTCTTCTTGAAGCTATCCATTGAGGGGGTGGTGGTCACTTCTGCTGGGATAGCATTCCAAGTTTCAATAACTCTTAATGAGAAAAGGTGTGCGCGAACCTGGGTGTTAGCTCCTTGAAGCGCACTTTTTTGAGGATTATCCGGAGGGCGTGGCCGTGGTGTTTCGGTAAGATGCTCATGTTGGGATGATTTGACGTACTTAATATGTTGTACACCATAATCGTATCACCTCTGATTCTCCTGTAACTTAGGGGAAATAATTCCTAGGGCTGAAGTCTATCTTCGTAAGTTATATTCTTCAGCCTATCACCCATTCTGTTTCTCGACCCTGCACTCGGTCCACGAGATTTATGTCTTTTTGAAGAAGAGGCAATGCGACGGCATTGTGAACCTGCAGGTGTAGGTGCGCATACGTCTTATAAACAACGTTAGGAATAATTCTGGGGTTTGATTTCTAGATTATCGGGATTTACATTAGTAATCCCGCGAACGAATATATTTATTTCGATTTACTATAATTGGTGAGGCACAACTACGAATACGCATTAAATCCGGTCAGTCTGCAATTTTTCTATCCGATTTTCTTACTATTTTATCTGTTGTGTGATATAGATCGATACATATATATATGTATATATTACATAAAAATGACGATTTTTTGGCCGACTCAATTTTCGACCTGTCGCGTTTATTCACCATGACCTAGAGGTCTGGTTTGCGGCACTGGAATCTCAGTATGGGATCCGCCGCATCACTAACCAACAGCATATGTTTGCCTACGCCGTGGAGTCCCTTCCTAGGGATCACAGCCGCCGTTCGTGAGGTCGTTCTCAACTCCATAGTTCATGATGTCTACGATAGTCTTAAACAGGCGATTCTTAGACATTTCCTCCCATCGAGGGAGGAACGGTTGAGGACACTGTTAGCACATCACCCCCTTGGTGATGCTAAGCCAAGCCACCACCTCACGCACCTGCAATCATTGGCAGGACTAAGGGCATCTGACTCTGACGTATTCAGAGGATTGTGGCTAGAAGCCTTACCAACCCACGTGCAGCCAACGATTACTGCTCTGCTCGAGGATACACCAGTTAACGAGGCTGCCCTCATAGCAGATAAGATAATAGCTCGGATTAGCTGGCGGGACAACTACATAGTTGCCTCTAGGTTACACGAACAGCAAATTAATGGGCTTTCAAGTTCAAACAAGTGCGTACCATATTACAGGGGTATTTCATTCGCGTGATGACATATTTCACGCGTTACTCGGAAAATTTCCCCAGCTAACTAAACCACTCGAAGAGAATCTATCGGCGACTCACCATGTGATACACCACACCGTCACCCGTGGACCACAAGTCACGGCACAACCTCTCCGATTGTCATCGGACAAATTAACTTTCGCTAAACGTGAGTGTGACAATTTACCGTCTCGCACTCTAGTTGCCGCGTACGCCAACCTGTACGTTTCCTCGAGTAACCACCCAGGCTACAACGGATGCGTGATAGTACACTATCCTCGTACTACATGTATGCTACACTTTTCTCTTGTTCTTCCATTTTGTATCCTGAGCTCATGTCTATGACCATCAACCTGTTGGTACCGTCGACTTCAGTCAATCTTGGTGAAAGCTGGCCTGATCACCCACTCTCTTGTCAATGCGCTCAGTCGATGTTTTCGTTTCGAATGTTCTGGTATATGTACGGTTTCAAACTTGGTCGTTCTGGTCGTCTCTGCCTCCCTCACTCACTCTGGTTCTGTTCTACGTTTGCAGCTTTTTCTGGTACGAACCCTTATGAACGCAGTCTTCAGATTCTGGATACAAGCCATGCTGGTGTGCCGCGCCAACCCGAGCACTAAACTTGGCACTTTAATATTGGTACAGTTCAACATGAGAGAATTTCGATAACAACTCGAGCCTCATTGGTCACCTCCTTTCCGTCAACCCTTCCGCCCTGCAATCGCCCGTTAGCCGACCAGCCCCCCTCCGCACCAAACCGCTACGTATCGAAAGTGTATACCCTTTCTAGGGGGTGGCTAATGTAGTGGTATACTTTCACGAAGACAACACAATTGCTGAAATATAAATATTTATTATTGCACTTAATTCTGACAATAATTTTTATATTGTACTACTTTTGTTTATCTGTACAGAGGACTATCGCGCGCCAAGCGTGTTATTCTCGCCCCGCTCTTCTCCTAGCTGGTTGTTAGCCGCTTTTGTACCCTAGCCTCGATATTATTTCGATATCGCAAGGCCAGTGATAAATATACTTCTTCATCCAGAATAATCTTTTCTTTGATTTCTGGATTATTGGGATTTACAATAGTAATCCCGCGAAGGAATATATCCATTTCCATTTACTGTAAGCCTTGGCCGTGTCTCCTATATAGTCCGAACTGTTGTCCAGGCTTTCTGTGGTTATTAAATCGAGATCGTGCTCTGAGGAGACATTAGGGAGAGAACTTCCATTGAGGATGTCAGTCGTTTGTGTCACGTTTGGCAAAATGTTCATAACGTGACATTTCGACCGGTTTAGTTTTAAATCGTTTTTCAATGCCCATTCCTCGGAAGACGTAAGCTACTTTTGAAGCTCAGTTGAATCCCCTTTGCCTCTGATGTACCTCCAGATGTTTGCATCGTCTGCGTAGACCTAAGACGGACCACTGAGTAGCATGTTTTCATTTATCTGGGAGCTGGTGTGAGCTTTCGTTTAGTCGTGAACCTAAACAGACATTTTGGATTTGTCTGTATTTTGGAAGCTGGCTTCATCTGGGAGTGTCTCCCATCGCTTCGAACTTCGGCATTGCATGTGTTCCTCAATGCTAGTTAAGGACTATGGCTTTATTCCTTGAGAGATACCTCCCACTTGTGCCCGGCTCCCCCTTCGCCTGTAGCAAGTGTTCAGTGCCTCGTTTAACCTAAGTTCTTCTCTTTCCCGGTGTGTAATGTGCCTGAGGTTCATTGTTTGGGACAGCATTCTGTATGATGTCTCTCGATGTTCGACGGTACTCATCTACTGTTAGCCTCCACCTTTTCCGTGGCCATGAAGCGTATAGAAGATAATAATAATAATAATAATATATTTATTCTCAAATAACTACGTTACAAGAGTCACGCCAGTTTACAGGCTAGATCAAATTGTCACAAATGCTTTCACAATTACTGTAAAGTTATAGCAGTTAAATTAAGTATAAGAGTCATTTTCTGATTGCATATTTACACCATGTCACTGACAGAAACAGTATTATACAGCCACGTTTTCAATAGTATAGTACAAATAAGGAAGATGCTCTCTCATGCGCGTTTATTTTGTACTGTTATAGCAAAGGTACTGCTCGTTGATGTCTCGCCTGAGTGTTTCGTTTATCACCATGTTAAAGGTGACTGTGCTGTGGTCACTACTTCCTATTAGTGTCTGGAGGTGAACATCCTCGACCAGGAGCTGATCGTTTGGTAACAAGTAATCCAAGTTTGAGGATTTTCCATCCTCAGTCCATTCAGTGAGGCTGCATACATGGTGCTCCAAGTTGCCTTTGGGACTAAGCAGTGGAAGTTTCATCCTGTTTACCGAGATTTAGACATGGAGCGTTGAAATCTCTACTTAAGTATACTTGATCAAACCTAGGAGTGGTTGCAGCAGTATTACCTCAACCAGTTTATCTTTCTGGGCCTCTAGTAGACAGACAAATTGAAAAGCCTGTAGATGCTGATCAACTACTGTCAATTACAAGGAACTCAAACACCGTGTATCATTGTGAGTATCTTCTTATATAAGTATTAACAGTTTAACTAATTTTTATTTCCCCAATTCATTAACATCCAAACACCTTGCCTGCTTACCGATTTATCGCTTTACTTGTTAATTTTTAACATTATTTCAACTCTTTTTTTTTCATTTTCTCCTCGTTTCAGCCCCATGTCCTTCCTATTTCCAAACTACCTATTAATTGACTCATCTTACAAATCATACCATTCGATTACTTAAAATCAGTGTGATATGCTATGCGGGCATATTGTCTGACAAAGTTGTCTGGATCGCTTGTAATGTTGGAGCTAGTAGAGAATGATAATTCCGATAAGGTGTACAAAAAAAATTGAGAGTAGACTAGAGACCATTATTTACAATTAACCATTAAACGTAAGAGAGCCTAACATCACAAAAGGAGGGAGGGTGGTGTATCTGACCAGCATTCATGACGGTGGGGCGATAACCTCAATCTACCCATGTCTATGTGGCAGAACATTTTGTTTGCTTACGGCTGCTTACGATACAGCAGGATGTAACAAATCAGTGATATTGATGTTACTTTTCCTTGTTAACCTCGTCTACAACCCATGTCTGTAACCTTGCACTGGTTTTTACTTCCTACCGAGAAATCCTATTACAAGCTGGTCTGGACAACTATACTAAAAAAGAGCTCATTCATAACTTCTTGAGCCTCAGAGTTAAAAATAAAAAGAATAAATAGAACAAAAAATTATATCACTGAGCCTCTTTATTATATTTTGTAAATCGACATTATTTACTAACAACTTGGTTCTTCTGAATTTCCTCTATTCATTCGACTAACTTCACATTAGTTATCTCCCTACTAAATTGTCTTCATTAACCTACATAAGTGCAGGTGTTTAGTTTTTGTTATGATATTAAAAAAAGTCTGAGTAAACATACATTTGTTTTATCCATAAACGTATGTGCAAAGCCGTTGTTCGGTTTTGAACAAGAATATTTTCTGTTCCGCTTCTCGTCCCGTTTTCTTTATTCCTCTTTTTTCAGAACCTTATTCCAATCCACATATATTAGTCTGGATATTTGCAGTAGACTTGGTTACCCTACCCAAGAACATGTGAAATCATTAGCTGATGAATATCAACCAGACCTGTGTACATTTACCGCATCAATTCTTGTTATATGAAAACCCATCTGTACCATGAATCGTTTCTCAGTCCATAAGATGATTGTCGTAACGCAACCTTCGTAACTTGCGCCAATTATTCGCATTGTACATTCCATCTTTAAGAAAACAATGAATCTTGTGAAATGTTTCAGCAACTGTATACCGTTTCAAAAGAAATATGTTGCTAATCTTAACATTTTGACCTTGCCTGTAAATTGGCATGTCTCTTGTAACATGTTTGTTATTTGAGAATAAATTATTATTATTATTATTATTATTACTTGACTCCTTACTCGATTCCTTAATGCTAACGACTTTCCCTTCCTAGTTGTGATGACGAAACTATTTGTAGAGGGATGATGACTCATCGACAATTATCAAAATCCTTCAAAATATATATGCATTTTGGTCAATATTATGAAATACCTCTTGGCTTGCTTAAATGTGAGATCGAGACGATGCTGTTAGCTAACGATCTGGGTATCCATTACTCAGGAAGCCTAAAATTGAAGAACATGCCTCTTATATCATCTCTTAATCAAGACGGCTTAAGCGGTTCATAAATAAGAACCTCTCAATAGAGTAGGATAAACTGCAGACTGTGCAAAAGACCCCCTTTGAATTCTGCCAATTTAAAATTTCATATATGAAAGCTACAAAGAAGATGCGAGTGCAAGATGTCCATAGCACCTTTAATCGTCAAATATTGGGTTGTGACCCCGCTTCTAACTTCACAGATAGATGTAAACATCTTTCCCTAGAACACTCATGTCACCGTCGGTTCAAAAATAACTTCATGTATTTCTACAAAATAATATATGGACCCTCACCTATAACCCCCCGATTGATTATGGACACTGACGCTGCTCACAGTCTCAGAAAAAACACATATGCATGACTAAAAGCGAAACACAAAGGCTCATTGTGTTTTAATTTCTTTGCAAAACGATATAATTTATTGTGCAAGAGACCAGCAAGTTCTATCCGTATCTGTGACTCATCCACAAGATTAAGGAAAGTAGTAACTCTGGTGTTCTACTCTAAAGAGATTTATCACGTTTATTAAGGACTCCCACCTAACTCCCAGGGCACTTTACGATGGTCCACTCAATATGCAGACTTTTCTTAGAAGCAATTAATAGTTGATGAATATGTTGCATCTTTATTGCCATTCATACAAGTATCACGAAACGATGAACTCATGATTGCCCTTCTGCAGCTAACCATAGTACTAACGTTCTGAGTTTCTTCATTGTTAAAAGTCGCGTCATTTTCTCGCACATACTTACACAAAACTATACGTTTCTATTTCAAATAGACCGGCAAATTACGAAACCCACGGATTCAGCTAAAGGACCATTGATCACAAGACAGTCAAACTATTCTGAATCACTATGAGCTTATACTAGTTCATACGCTACCATTTTAAGAAATTTTAGTAAGTGCAATTTAATCAATCACTAAGTCAGTTATAACATATAACTTTGTACGTAAGTACATCAGTTCATGTTGCCATACCATATTAGCACAGAGACGCTATTGTCAATTCAAATTCAATGGTGGTGGAAATAGTAGAAGAATTACTCCTAATGTAGAAGGATTTGAAGATAATATTCAAGAAGTATAATTCATTGAGACAAGTTTAGAAATACGAAAGTAGAGGTGTTGACGGATCGAGAAGGTTGGGATTTGAGAGAACAAAAAGAGTGGACGCAGCTGCGCTATTGAAAACGATTTTTGATCCATGTCATTCAAGGTCTCTAACCATCCATTAATTTCGTCTCGCAGACCCCAACCAGATAGTCGACACCTACCGACATGGCTCAGTCCACTTGTCAGTAACTTTATGGATTTGTGCCATGTTTTGGTCTGGCCGCCCCTAGCTTTCTTCCAACCTACTCCCACATCGCAAAACGTAGCTCGACGAGGCAGTCGGTGGTTAGGCATACGTAACACATGTCCCAACCACCTCAACTGATGAAGTTTCAATATTTCATCTATTGACCTTCCATCCTTACCTAGCACCTTTTCCTAACAACAGAATCGCTTACTCAGTTGACCCAGGATATACGAACATTGAGCGCAAACCAGTAACCTACGAATATCTTCTACTCTCACTAGCCATGTTTCACAGCCATAAAGTAGGACGGAGCGAACTAATGCGAAGAACATTCGTCCTTTGGTCAGCAAACGGATATCTCGCCTACGCCATAACTGACTCAGCTTTACAAAATTCAGTCGATCCTTCTGTATTCGTGCTAATATTTCGTCAGTCACCAGGCCATCAGCTATCATGAGACTGGCAAGATAAGTGTAGAGGTTGACAAGCTCAACTACTTCAGGAAGACAGCTATTGTCGGACGCCAAAATGTGTCTGTGTTCCAGGACCTGTTGTAAAGTGAAAATGTGGTCTACAGAGCCACGTCCAAATCAAGAACCAGCCTGGTATTCTCTTGTCTGCTCTTCACGAGCTCTAGTAAGCCTATCAGGAAGTGCTGCTCTACCTAGCTTCAGATTTCCTAACGCTTTCTCAACTTCATAAAGAGTCGAGGGACTTAAATCGATTTGCCATTCAGGGTGACCGGATATCTTAGGCAACGGAAGTGTGGCTAAAGGCCAGTTGAACTGATCCCTAAAGTGTTCTGCTCATCGATCTAATCTCTTGGATCGAGAATGAACGATAAAACCATCATTTTCCGAAACAGTCTCACTCACATTTGGGTTCCTAATACCGGTTTCCTTGATAAGTCGGTACAACTGTCTGTTGTTGCCTATCGCCGCTGCCTTTTCTATCGCTTTTGCTTTCACAACCCACCATTGTTCGCCGTCATTGCGTAGGCTTTTTATCAACCTGTGCCTAAACTGACTTCATTCTTCACCATGTGCAGAGCCAGATGGGATGAGTTTACGATCATCCATCAGTTCGGTAGATACTACGGAGATCCATGGCTACTCCATAGCCTTACTAGCAGATATCACGGCTGTTTCCACAGCCTTTTTGATATCATTCCAACCTGTTTCCGGATGCAAATAGCTTGCATGGTTGCCTAACTCCCTTTCTAGTTGCTCCTGAAATATATTCTTCGCCTTATTATCATTAAGTAAAACCCTGAGAGGCTTTATTACGGTGTCTTTCCTAAGTCCATTAAGCCTCAAACAAATACGTGCTCGCACTAGAGCATGATCTGAATCTAAACATGTGCTCCAGAACGAGCGACAGTCCTCTATCGAACCCCTCCATCGGTGGCTGATGGCGATGTGATCTAGTTGAGTCCAACGTTGAGACGACTTTGGAGGTCGCCAGGTCAACAGATGCTTTTCCTTATGCCTAAAGTTAGTGTTTGCTAAGAATAGGCGGTTGTCTGAGCGTGCTTGCAACAGACGGTCGCCATTGTCTGTTCTCTGAGCCGCGACACCATAACGTCCACCCAGTTGTCTTTCATTTTCACTTAGTCTACCTACTTGAGCATTAGGGTCACCAGCCATTATTACTACATCAGAGTGTCCAAGTTTTTGGAGGAGGTTCGAAGGCTTCCTGTAAAACTCATCTTTCACCTCGTCTGAACTGCAGTCAGTGGGGGCATAGGCAGATACGACGAAGAGGCGACGGCGGGTGTCCCTATCTTTACGAGTCCTTATTGTCCCGTTCAGTCGGACAGCGCACAAGCGGCTATCTACTGGGATACAGTTTAGGAGCGCTAGTTCTGCCCAACGACTCAATACTATACATACACCAGCGAGACCTCGTGCAGCTGCATCAGGGCTTCCGGATACACGAAGAGTAAATCGCACTTCTTCCTTGATTTGATAAGGTGAAATCAAATTAATGATTTTAATAGGATCCTGTATGCACGTTTCCGAGACGCAGCAAACATCGATTGAGCGAGATTCTTAGGTCCTAGCTAAGGAAGCCTGATGCCCTATTTGACACTATGTCCGTACATTAAATGCTTCAACATGTAATTTAGAACTAGGTTTCAGGAGACCAGGAATGACGTTTAGAGGACTTGCGTCGTTTGCATTAGCTGTGCAGTGTGATAAAGGAATGTGAGTAGAGTTAGTCGTGGAGATAAGAGAGATATTATGTGGTGTCGGAAGGATTTGATTAGCATGATAGTTAAGAAACCATCAGTTCCTCCATCTGGAGAGCTTTTCAGTTTGTTAAGTGCCCGATAATTATTCTCGACATCGGATTTTACACTTGTGGTTTCACAGTAATGTTTAGGGTACTCTCTGATCATTTTAATGAGTTTTTCCATGTCATCGAGATGCACACGTATTCGCTTAGCGGTTCTGTAATAAGTTTTGGGGCTTCGTACACTTGGTTTTCCCCCCCAAATCTATGCTCCAGCTTTTCATTTTAGAGCATTTAAGTATATTTTGAAGGATTTTGAAAATTGTCGATGAGTCATCATCCCTCTACGAATAGTTTCGTCATCACAGCTAGGAAGGGAAAGTCGTTAGCATTGAGGAATCGAGTAAGGAGTCAAGTAATGAGGCCCAGAAAGATAAACTGGTTGAGGTAATACTGCTGCAACCACTCCTAGGTTTGATCAAGTATACTTAAGTAGAGATTTCAACGCTCCATGTCTAAATCTCGGTAAACAGGATGAAACTTCCACTGCTTAGTCCCAAAGGCAACTTGGAGCACCATGTATGCAGCCTCACTGAATGGACTGAGGATGGAAAATCCTCAAACTTGGATTACTTGTTACCAAACGATCAGCTCCTGGTCGAGGATGTTCACCTCCAGACACTAATAGGAAGTAGTGACCACAGCACAGTCACCTTTAACATGGTGATAAACGAAACACTCAGGCGAGACATCAACGAGCAGTACCTTTGCTATAACAGTACAAAATAAACGCGCATGAGAGAGCATCTTCCTTATTTGTACTATACTATTGAAAACGTGGCTGTATAATACTGTTTCTGTCAGTGACATGGTGTAAATATGCAATCAGAAAATGACTCTTATACTTAATTTAACTGCTATAACTTTACAGTAATTGTGAAAGCATTTGTGACAATTTGATCTAGCCTGTAAACTGGCGTGACTCTTGTAACGTAGTTATTTGAGAATAAATATATTATTATTATTATTATTATCTTCTATACGCTTCATGGCCACGGAAAAGGTGGAGGCTAACAGTAGATGAGTACCGTCGAACATCGAGAGACATCATACAGAATGCTGTCCCAAACAATGAACCTCAGGCACATTACACACCGGGAAAGAGAAGAACTTAGGTTAAACGAGGCACTGAACACTTGCTACAGGCGAAGGGGGAGCCGGGCACAAGTGGGAGGTATCTCTCAAGGAATAAAGCCATAGTCCTTAACTAGCATTGAGGAACACATGCAATGCCGAAGTTCGAAGCGATGGGAGACACTCCCAGATGAAGCCAGCTTCCAAAATACAGACAAATCCAAAATGTCTGTTTAGGTTCACGACTAAACGAAAGCTCACACCAGCTCCCAGATAAATGAAAACATGCTACTCAGTGGTCCGTCTTAGGTCTACGCAGACGATGCAAACATCTGGAGGTACATCAGAGGCAAAGGGGATTCAACTGAGCTTCAAAAGTAGCTTACGTCTTCCGAGGAATGGGCATTGAAAAACGATTTAAAACTAAACCGGTCGAAATGTCACGTTATGAACATTTTGCCAAACGTGACACAAACGACTGACATCCTCAATGGAAGTTCTCTCCCTAATGTCTCCTCAGAGCACGATCTCGATTTAATAACCACAGAAAGCCTGGACAACAGTTCGGACTATATAGGAGACACGGCCAAGGCTTACAGTAAATGGAAATGGATATATTCCTTCGCGGGATTACTAATATAAATCCCGATAATCCAAAGTCAAAGAAAAGAGTATTCTGGATGAAGAAGTATATTTATTGCTAGCCTCGTGATATCGAAATAATATCGAGTCTAGGGTACAATAGCGGCTAAAAACCAGCTAGGAGAAGAGCGGGGCGAGAATAACACGCTTGGCGCGCGATAGTCCTCTGTACAGATAAACAAAAGTAGTACAATATAAAAATTATTGTCAGAATTAAGTGCAATAATAAATATTTATATTTCAGCAATTGTGTTGTCTTCGTGAAAGTATACCACTACATTAGCCACCCCCTAGAAAGGGTATACACTTTCGATACGTAGCGGTTTGGTGCGGAGGGGGGCTGGTCGGCTAACGGGCGATTGCAGGGCGGAAGGGTTGACGGAAAGGAGGTGACCAATGAGGCTCGAGTTGTTATCGAAATTCTCTCATGTTGAACTGTACCAATATTAAAGTGCCAAGTTTAGTGCTCGGGTTGGCGCGGCACACCAGCATGGCTTGTATCCAGAATCTGAAGACTGCGTTCATAAGGGTTCGTACCAGAAAAAGCTGCAAACGTAGAACAGAACCAGAGTGAGTGAGGGAGGCAGAGACGACCAGAACGACCAAGTTTGAAACCGTACATATACCAGAACATTCGAAACGAAAACATCGACTGAGCGCATTGACAAGAGAGTGGGTGATCAGGCCAGCTTTCACCAAGATTGACTGAAGTCGACGGTACCAACAGGTTGATGGTCATAGACATGAGCTCAGGATACAAAATGGAAGAACAAGAGAAAAGTGTAGCATACATGTAGTACGAGGATAGTGTACTATCACGCATCCGTTGTAGCCTGGGTGGTTACTCGAGGAAACGTACAGGTTGGCGTACGCGGCAACTAGAGTGCGAGACGGTAAATTGTCACACTCACGTTTAGCGAAAGTTAATTTGTCCGATGACAATCGGAGAGGTTGTGCCGTGACTTGTGGTCCACGGGTGACGGTGTGGTGTATCACATGGTGAGTCGCCGATAGATTCTCTTCGAGTGGTTTAGTTAGCTGGGGAAATTTTCCGAGTAACGCGTGAAATATGTCATCACGCGAATGAAATACCCCTGTAATATGGTACGCACTTGTTTGAACTTGAAAGCCCATTAATTTGCTGTTCGTGTAACCTAGAGGCAACTATGTAGTTGTCCCGCCAGCTAATCCGAGCTATTATCTTATCTGCTATGAGGGCAGCCTCGTTAACTGGTGTATCCTCGAGCAGAGCAGTAATCGTTGGCTGCACGTGGGTTGGTAAGGCTTCTAGCCACAATCCTCTGAATACGTCAGAGTCAGATGCCCTTAGTCCTGCCAATGATTGCAGGTGCGTGAGGTGGTGGCTTGGCTTAGCATCACCAAGGGGGTGATGTGCTAACAGTGTCCTCAACCGTTCCTCCCTCGATGGGAGGAAATGTCTAAGAATCGCCTGTTTAAGACTATCGTAGACATCATGAACTATGGAGTTGAGAACGACCTCACGAACGGCGGCTGTGATCCCTAGGAAGGGACTCCACGGCGTAGGCAAACATATGCTGTTGGTTAGTGATGCGGCGGATCCCATACTGAGATTCCAGTGCCGCAAACCAGACCTCTAGGTCATGGTGAATAAACGCGACAGGTCGAAAATTGAGTCGGCCAAAAAATCGTCATTTTTATGTAATATATACATATATATATGTATCGATCTATATCACACAACAGATAAAATAGTAAGAAAATCGGATAGAAAAATTGCAGACTGACCGGATTTAATGCGTATTCGTAGTTGTGCCTCACCAATTATAGTAAATCGAAATAAATATATTCGTTCGCGGGATTACTAATGTAAATCCCGATAATCTAGAAATCAAACCCCAGAATTATTCCTAACGTTGTTTATAAGACGTATGCGCACCTACACCTGCAGGTTCACAATGCCGTCGCATTGCCTCTTCTTCAAAAAGACATAAATCTCGTGGACCGAGTGCAGGGTCGAGAAACAGAATGGGTGATAGGCTGAAGAATATAACTTACGAAGATAGACTTCAGCCCTAGGAATTATTTCCCCTAAGTTACAGGAGAATCAGAGGTGATACGATTATGGTGTACAACATATTAAGTACGTCAAATCATCCCAACATGAGCATCTTACCGAAACACCACGGCCACGCCCTCCGGATAATCCTCAAAAAAGTGCGCTTCAAGGAGCTAACACCCAGGTTCGCGCACACCTTTTCTCATTAAGAGTTATTGAAACTTGGAATGCTATCCCAGCAGAAGTGACCACCACCCCCTCAATGGATAGCTTCAAGAAGAGACTTAACAAACACGTACTCACATATGGATTATCATCTCCCTCGTGGACTAGCTATGCTTGATACATGTCTCGAAACTTGATAGTTGTTTTTATTACTATTTCCTTAGATCACTAACTCGATATATATCTCTGTTTCTTCCCCCTTGCTTATACTTCAGTCCGTGTCGAAAGAACAAGAATCGAGCCCAAAGGGATCAATTGGTTTATACTAGCTCGTGAAAAAGATATTGGATATTGGACAT
>OX103973.1:31230736-31263423 GCA_944470395.2 Schistosoma turkestanicum
AAGATTTTAAAGGGATTATCATCATTTGGGATAAAGTGGATTCAAGTTTGTATTGACCAACGAACTAGATTATCTTGCAAATTGTTGTGACAGCATTTTCTAAACATGGTATTTCAAGTGATCACTGGTATAATTATGTTGGCGAAAACAAGTAATCCACGTTATATAGATATTTTAAAGTCCTGTTTTAAAGCGTTTTAATCAAAAGACGTTTAAAAATAAACAATTATCAGATCGAGAACATTGATTTGTCTGATATTGGGGATTGAAGAAATACTTTGATAAAAATAATTGATATTCAGTGTAAATATTTTACATCCTTCGTATGTATATAATGCCTACTATAATTCATAACTGCAATTGTTGCTGATAATAATGCCTATAATGATTCGTACAAATCTAATATCCAGAGAGAGAAAATTTAAGATATGAACACCCAGAGCCAATGATGACCAGGAATAGGAAATTCTATTGTTATTCAGAATGTTGGTATATATAAGTTAGATTTTTATCCCCTTCGATTTCCATAGCTTTGGATATACCTGGGAGCCACATTCGCATTGATAAATAAATTCAAACTTCACTCAAGCATGCTCTTTCTTCCTGCGAAGTTCACTGCTATCACATATTATCAAGACTGACACTGTTTGTCAATTATTTCTCTTCATTTCTGAACCGTTCTCATGCGTAGATTCACTAGCAAACCAATTAGTGCCCTTAACATAATTTAATTCTGAATTTCCAATCAATATGGTTAGAATTGCTGTTTTTATCAATCGATAATAATGTTTTGATTATTTATAATAAATTATCACTGTTTATGTTAAAAAGTCCATAATATAATCTAAACAGAAAATAATATAGTTCAGTACATATTATGTTTAAATAATCTTGTAATCACAAACAGTGAAGAGACTACAATATAGGCTGGCGTACTAACTATCAGATAATATGTTTGGAAAAAAAAACGTATGAGGTGATATTTACCTTTTATCCCACAACTTACACTTACGAACCATAAATTGCCATACTATAAGTGACTATCTGTAATTTTTGGGAAATAAACATTGAATGAATGGCTTACGTCATTTGTTACAATAAAACGTTGACTTCTGACTTGACAAGAAATAATGATACGGAAGCATTGTTTTCAATGTTGAATAACCGAAACAGAACAATTGTAACGTTTGACAATTATCTGTAACCACTTCCTTTCGTCAAACGAACGAATATAGTTGAAATGTAATAACAATTCTCAGTTGAGTGGTTGTTATTTGTAAAAAAATAAGATTTTATTCTTTTATTCTTATACACAATTTATTAAGCGTCCATAGGACATTATGAAGTAATTTTTTTCACTGTGTAAGGATAAGACATATATGATATTTCGCAGTAAACTTCATACAGTTTTAAACAATTTGAAGCAAATTAAATGAAGTTGGATGATGCTGACCAACAAAGCGTGCTCATAATCTCAGGAAAATAGGTTAAGAAACACTTTACTTGAGGTTAGTAGCAGTATTATGGAAACATATAGGATCAGATCAGTTTATTCAGTCTGTAACGGTGGAAGAGATTCTTTGATTCTTAATATAACTTTCATTGCAATCAGATATCGGCTACATCCAAATCGGTAAGAATCTATGGTGGTGGTATGATAGTCACTTCATTAGTTCACGATATTTACATCTGTATTGATTCTTGTTATAGTATGTTGAATGAAGATTGTGTATGCTGTTGGATGCTTTTAACTGCTAGAAATTTTGTTGATATTGGTTATCTTGCTGTTTGCATGAATCTTAGAATACCATCACTTTGAGTGTGTAAATTAACTAAATCCATCAAAAGAGTTTCATATTTTATGACTAACATTTTCATGGATTCTCAAGCATGTTATATATGGGTTTTGAAAATATATTTACGAAAAACTATTAATCATTGGGTTATTTGTGCTATTGAAATTGCCTAATATAATAAAATTGTCTTGAATATTTTTTCGTTGCATACAAAATGGTTAGATCAAATCGATAGACAATGGACATGTTACTAATTTTACTGAAAAAACTGTCGAAATGATCAGTTAGTAAGCTTATTTAGATCAAATGTGAGATGTTCATTCTTTACCAAAAACGCATTGATGCGATACCAGATACATACACACTGGTGTCAGGCGTGTTTGCTTACTCTGACTCTTTCTCTTTCTCCTGGTGGTCAGCAGTATTATAAGGTTGTCAACATCTGGGGAGAAGCATGAGACACACTGGTCAGCTCAGATGCAGCTTGACTATCAGGACTTCACAAATGATCTAGCTTTTTTATCCTGAAATCTACAACAAATGCAGATGAAGACAGCCCATGTTGCAGCAGCCTCTGTAGCAGGATATTCCGATACAACACAACACGAATCAACCAAACCACACTTGATAGAGAAGCTCTGAAAGATGTAGAAACGTTTCCACATGTGAGCAGCATCCTTTGTGAACAAAATGGATCTGATGCGCACGTAGTAAGATGGATTAGCAAAGCAAGGATAGCATATCTAGAACTGAAGAGCATTTGAAACTCAAAACAACTATGAACCAACTCGAAAGTCAGACAGTTCTGTTTTATGAGGAGGAGACTTGCAGAACCAACAAAGTCATCATCCACGAGATACATGTGTTTATGAACAGATTTCTACACAAGATACTGTGGATCGGTCGGCCAGACACCTTCAAAACCCCCTACTTTGGGAGAGAACAAAGCAGGTTCCAGCTGAGGAAGAAATTAGGAAACGGTGATAAATATGAGTAGAACAGACATTATGGAAATCCTTTAACTGGGTCACAATGCAAGCGCTAACTTGAAACCTCCAAGGTCAAATGAAAAAATTTAGACCAAAGAGCAAATTACGCGAATGAACAACAATCGATTAGAACTAGAAAGGAAGGAAAGCCCAGGATAGATTAGGTTGAAAAATGCTGGTTGGCCTCCAATGCTTAATCTAGGGGTAGCAGATGTATTTACGTAACTACAATTTCATCAATCAAGCCTTACAAAGTTCTGAATAAATTCAACGTGCTGTGATTGAAGTATTTAAAGTCAACCACTCTGTTTACCATCATTCAAACCATTTACCTGAACTAACGTTTACTATCTAAGCTTCAAGATCTCTATGTTTATTATATTGGTTGTCTACGATTATATATATGCATATATACTTATGTTTTATTTGACCACGTGTAATTTGCTGCTCATTTATCTTTGTACTCATGAGAAACAGGTTCAATTGGCAATCTATTATTTACTGTCTAAAGTTTCAAGTTCATATAGCAATAACACTGTATAATTTGGAAATTTTTATATGTATTCATAGATTTATGAGTATGCAACTTGAGTTAAAAGTTGTTTAAAACGTATGCTGACATAAATATGCTCAGTTACAATATAATCAATAGTTTTGGAAAAACCGACTTGTGAAATCATAATGGCTCAATAAATAATTAAATTTCGTTTGAATTTAGTCAGATTTGTAACGAATTCCACACATACATCTTTACAAAATCGTATACTGATGCAAACCGTATAAACAGGTACATATACTAAAAATTTAGATGAGTTTAAGAAAAAGACAGACAAATATCGACTTGACAAAAACATGATATCCAAATGTGTTTGTAAATGATATTGTACTTTTCTACATTTTCATTAATCAACTTAGTTAGTGTTCAGTATGGTATTATTTCGTCGTTGTTTTATAGTACTTTCTACACTGCTTCATATTTATAAGTACATTTAGAGTAATATTCGGCCAATTATTAAGCTGGATACTATGATACACATTTTTTTCTGATCAGCTTCTATCAGCTATTTGATTTGTGATTTGATTAAAATGAAACAGTCAGTAGCAACGTGTTACAAATGTTCAAAGGTGTTCTCGCTTTCGAAACATGTTTAAGTTTACAAACTTATTAGATTAGTGTGAAGAATTAGAATTCGTATTTCAAATTAGAAGTTATGATTCGGCATTGACGTCAGGGTTTTCATCATGAAACAAACATCAGCTATTGTGCCAAAATGTTATTTAACTATACGAATAGATGAATTTTGTACCAAAATACAAGAACCTGTTAACATACATTTCATTGGTTCGTCCATAAATTATAATTTTTCCAAGTATTTGATGAACTATAGTTTCCTTAACTTACTGAGTATTATATTTGTCTTGAACATTGGTTTCTCTCTACGACTTAGTGGTTAATCATAAGAATTAATTCTTAATCTCAACTAATAATCAATATATGTGTGCGTATTTTTCTTCTTATCATTAAAAGCATTCATCCGAATTCGGTGCTCTTACTTCTTTGAGTAATTTCAACTCCAGAACTACAACAACAGTAACTACTCAAATAAATATGGATATTCATCAAAATCAATCAGTTGGTTCTGCACAAAAATTTCCAACTACTTATAAACTAACACCATATTCATCCTATTTAGGATATGATATACGATCACCACATACATCACAATTACATTCTATGACTACTTCTCAACAAGCAGAACACCTCAAATATAATAATCAAGAAATAATGATTCCTGTAACCAGGTATACAAATGATCAAAATGTAATTTTTTCAACTGGAACTGTTCAATTACCGACTGCGTCAAATTTTCATGATTTAGATAGGTAAGTTTATTTTCAACGAAATAATTAAATAGTTTTACTATTATTTTTGGTTTTTTTTTTGGTGATAATAAAAAAGTAAAACTATTTCAAATTTTCTCATATTTTCTAAGAGTTGTCTAAAATCTTTCCATTTCTCTAATTTATAAAGGAGATCTGTACAAAATGATCTTTCTATGAATGCATACAAGGACTCAGTTGCAACAACAAAATTATTCAATACACCAGATGATTTTGGGATGAATGAACATCAAGAAAATGGTCAAAGAGAAAATGAACGTAAACGATCTATTTTTGGAACATTAGGTCGTATATTCAAGAGACCAAATCCAGTAGGTGTAACAAATTCAGTGAATCAAATAGAAAGTACAATAAAATCAACTATATCAAACAGTCAGACACCATCAATGAGATTGTATACAAATCAATTAAGTCATCCATCTCGTCATCAGTATATGTATAATATTCCACAAGCAAACTTAGCCTATCGAACAGAAGAAAGAAATAGACTTGCTAATGTTGTATATTCCTCACAAGATTCAGGATTTCCGAATGTGACACATTTAAATCGTTCAATTATACCAAATAATTATTCTCAATATCATGTACAAGAAGGATCATCAAGATATAGTCCAAGACCACCATCACATCATAATTATTTTGGTAAAACAAAATTTGATATTTATTCTACAGATGTGAACATTAATCAAAAACAAAGTGCAGTACAACAGTCAATTGTATCGCATACAATAAATAATGGAATAAATTCTCAAGGTAATACTTTTATGCACTTGCACTTTATTCATTGAGATAAAATTTTTAAAGTTCACTTTTAAACGATTATACTTACTGATTCTTACAGCTTACCTTGTTAAAGTCAATCTGAGTGATAAACAATAAATGAGTATTACCTACATTCCGAATATTAGATAGGAGTAGAGTCAGTAATGAATGAACTTTTCAGTCTATTTCAGATTGGTTAAGTGGGCAGAGATTAAAGCCATGTATGAATGTACCCACGTCTTTAAAAGTCGGCAGTTGTAAACTATGAATTTTAGTAATTTTTTGACGTTAATTATTATTCGATACATTCTAAAATTTGTAACTAAAAGAATAGCATAAAGCCATCTGCCGATAGCGATGATTTAACTATCGCCAACCGACATGCTCCAAGATATAACCTTATCCTTATCGTCTGAATTTTCAGGACTAGACCTTTTACCTGCTGGCTCGCTTATTGACTTAGAATATGCCGATGACGTAGTCCTACATGGAGAAGACTCTGACAAAATGCAGAGTCTTCTGACTACCCTAAGCAACAATGCAAGCATGTTCGGGATGCGGTTCTCACCCTCGAAATGCAAAATGTTGCTTCAAGATTGGGTTGCATCGGCACCTGAACTAGTGATAGTTAGTGAAGAATTCGAACGTGTAGACCGCTTCACTTATCTTGGGAGTCTCATCAGTGCTGATGGCCTGGTGACTGACGAAATCTTAGCACGGATACAGAAGGCTCGAATGGCTTTTGCCAACCTGCGTCACTTATGGCACAGGCGAAATATCCGTTTGCTGACTAAAGGACGAGTCTACTGCGCAGTAGCTCGCTCCGTCTTACTTTATGGCTGTGAAACATAGCCAGTCAGAGTAGAAGATGGCAGATCCGTATATGAAGTATTGAAACTTCATCAGTTGAGGTGGTTTGGGCATGTGCTGCGTATGCCTAACCACCGACTGCCTCGTCGAGCTTTGTTTTGTAGTGTAGGAGTAGGTTGGAAGAAAGCTACGGACGACCAGACCAACATATGGCACAAATCCATGAAGTCATTGACAAGTGGACTGAGTCATATCGGTAGTTGTCGACTACCTGGTTAGGGTCCGCGAGATTACTGTGATCGATGGTTAGATACCCTGAATGACATGGCTCGAAATCGTTTGCAGAGACGCCGGTGCATTTATTTTTTGCGTTCTCTCAAATCCTAGTCTTCTGGATTCTTCACTCCCTCTAGTTTTGACATTCTAAACTTATCTCACTGAATCATACTTCTTGAATAATATCTTCTAATCCTAACCTCTCCGATTATTTCTAATACCTTAACTACCGTTTATACTATTGGATTTGAATTGACAATTATATCTCTGGGCTGATATGGTATAGGAACATGAACTGATGTACTTACATACGAAGTTCTACGTTACATCTGACTGACTGACTGACTGGATATCACCAACCAGGGGATCCAAAACAATCCATTTCATGACATAATATTGTTTAATCGTATCAAGTTTGCTTATATATTATAGGCAACATTCCTTTTCGATGAAAGAATCAATTTATTCTCTTTACGATTGAACTATGTCAGCACCTCTAGTGTTGATTTAATTGTTATCTAAAAAAACTAACAAAAATTAAAATTAATTCCAATAATTATTCTAACGACAAAAAAATGCTTCCTTAAATTATCGAGAGTAATATAAATACAATCGCATTGAATATTCAAATTACTGTACAAATGTTAAAGTGGATTATTTTCTTTTTCAAGTATGCTTTAAGAGTATTCATATTATTTTTTACAACATTAATGTGTTCATGAAATTTCATTTATTTTCAGACATTGTATTCCTTTTTTTTAATTTTAAATATCCTTTTTTTTATTACCTATCATTAAGCTGCTCTAGGTCCAAAACAAATTGTAGAGGACAGACAGAAATCTCAGTAAGTAAACATAGTAGTTATACACATAAGTGCATGTGTTTCAAATTAGTATGTACAATCATTATAATTTCTTTAACTGTTTAATAAGGACTTTCAATTGGCTTTTTTTAAAAAAACAATTTTCATCTTAAATTGAGTAATCAATTTACTTTGAACTAATATATGGTTTTTGTCCTAAAATCAAACTTTATCTAGATCAATCAAAAATTAGTTAAATTATTTTCAGCTATTTTAGTATAATTTATGTATCATGGATTATATATACATACTAAGATTATTTTTGAAATAAGTCATTACAATACAAGTTTCAAGTAAAATCTATTTGAAATTTGTCACAGGCACGTTGTCGTTGTTAGTATGTAGAGTGTTAGAAATGAAAATTTTACTGCTCTAAAACATTGTACTATATTTTGAAAGTTGTTGATAAACAGTATGTGCTGAGCAGTGTGTTCTAAGATTTCGTAATTTATTCGTTCTGACAATCGTTACTAAATAACGCCTGATGGTTTATAGATCAGAAGGTAAACATGAAGGGTCGAATACGTTTATTCTAGCACATCACAATTGGAACAGCAGACCACAGACATGCGAGTGCCTGAAAACAAGCGAATTAGCGAATGAGCGAATCGGCGAATTGAAGAATTAGCGAATGAAGTAAAGTGGAGAAGCCTAGTAAGCAAACTCAGCTAGATAATTTTCAGTTAGAGTTTTGGAAGTTTGTGTTTTTACACATTTGAAATCATCAATCAATCATTGTTAGACTACCATTAGAAACATGGAAGCACTGAAAGACGGCCGTTTCGTCCTGGTATGGGACTCATCAGCAGTGTGCATCCATGACTCCTGTACCTTGCAGGATCTAAACCCGGTGCCTTCGGTATTATGTGCGAACGCCTAACGACTAAACTACTGGGCCGGCATCGAACTGTGGTAATGTCTAACTCTGATTGATCTAGGGATTTTGCGTGACCTCACCCATTTGTCTTTGGTAATTACTGCCTACACCCGGCAGGGTTGAACTACATTGGTCACGTCTTCTCAACTAGAACTCCAAGAAACATTCACAATGGCATCATGCACACTAAAGCTTCATGATAGAAGAATATCCTGATGTAGAAACTTATTCATAGCATTAAATAGACTAATCTATATAACAGATAAGATTGATTTATATCCATGATTATATCATTAAACTGTTTATCAAATCTTGACATTGTAGTTAATCAAAACGTTTGAATTTATCTATATTAACTTATTTTAAAAATTTTTATGATATTTTGACACAAGCAAGTGAAGTAAGAATACACTTCTGAAATATTTCTCTTCATAACCAATGCATGTTGTGTAAATGAGATCTAAAAATGATTTTCTATGTCTACTGAATACATACTTTCTTAAAATCTTACTTAAAAATACTTTCAATCGACGTAGTGCTTGTATCAATAATTTCCAGTTGTTTTTTTTAAAATTAAATCCATGCATTTGGAGATTTTAATTGTCATTCATTCTAATAAATGCTTTTTATTTGAATTAAATTAATTATACTCACAATTAATCTGTTTACCTTTTGAAATCAATATTATCAGTGTTTCGTTATTCACTTTCAGATAATAATTTAGCTAACAAAAAAATAGTTCTGTTCTTTATTTTGATCACCAAGTATGTCAGTTTATAGACATGAACCTATTTATGACAAAAAATCAATATCCCTGTTCAAACTGATATTTTGTTCCTTTACAGATAGATGATTAGAATGTTAAAAATTAAATGACCCAATTAAACAGTCCTATGAATTGAGTTTTTAAACTCAGACAAAAGCATATACACATAATATTATAATTTTACAAAAATGTATTCACTGAATAATACATTCCATTTGTCGAATTAATGCTACTGTCTTGTTTTATCTGTTTTAATTATACTCTTTTCGTTTTCTACTAAATAGAAAATTATTACTTGAAGATGCTATACGCAGTAATTTACCATTTACTTCATGGAGTAGTCCAATATTAGTTGCATGGTTAAAAGTAAGTAAATCATTTTTTTTAAATGTAACATTATATATTATTTGGGAATAAACATTTTCATTTATCAGTGTGTTTTGTCAAAAAAATTTATACAGTCCGACAAAGATTCTCAACATGAACTGACATCCTTTAAATTCAGAATGTGTTCAATGCTGTTTTGTATACAAAATCATAAGAAAGATTATTCATAATATTAATATAACTAAAATATCTGTCTTTGTTTAACATCATTTCTGTTTTAAAAAAAAATATAAGAAAATATTTCTGATGTCAAAAAACACTTTATCGAGTTAAATAACTAATTCTTGAATACAAACATATTTCAGATGTATTCAGTTCATTATCCACTGTGCTGAAAATCGCTAGACCAGTACAATACAATAAAAAAAAACATTGTGATCAACTCATATTTCAGTATTTGTCATATTGAATTTTTTAAAATTTCATCACTGTTATTAATATCAATCTAGGCCGTGATAAATGTTTTTATTTTGGATTTTATTCATGGGCTGATCAGTTGACCTTGAGAGCAGACTTCCCACCAGGAAGATGCTTGGCTATGATTGGTTAATGTGTTGTTTTAGTATGGTACTTTTGTGATTCCCTCAAGGATGTTTCTGTGATGTATAAATAAATGCGATTTGTGTGCTTGAGATCATAAAGTTTGCTGTGTTTGTAGAATACACTTTTTACACCATATCAAGTCTTTTTCTTCAGTTAGTTGGGGCAACGGATCAGAGTAGCCTACTGTGTCACTGGTTCAGTGTCTTGTTCTCATTTATCGAGAGAGGTGAACTCGTAATAGTTTCAAGCATATCAAGTGACGAGCATAACACACTGTTATTAACATCTGTCTACGCGTGATTACAATGTTATCTTTGATATGTTATTACTTCTAATCACCTAAATGACTTTTGCTAATTAATTTAAATTTTGATATCAAACTTAAATGACTTAGTTTCCGACGTTAATCGATTAAGTTTTTAAAATAAATCCCACACGTTTTACATACAAATATCTTGCAAACATACATGTTATGCTCTATCTCAATACTTAAAGTAAACCTTGTGAACATAAGATTATTTATTTCTAGACCTTTCATTAACAACAGAAAAATGAAGAGAAATATGATACAATAATCACAGAAAAATAACTCATTCATTCATTTGATTTGGCAATATTCAATTTTAAATTATTCATAGTTTTAAAAAAAAAACAGTAATATTTGAAAGATACTGAGAATTAAAAAAAATTCTTTTATCAATAGTATCTAAAATCTCTTTCTGTCTAATTCATTTGTATTAATAAACAATCAGATCGATGACTTTTCGTATCATTATTTATTGATAATGAAATTATTACGTTTGAATGAAGTAACTTTCAAAAATCAATTATTTATCTTACTTCATTTAAAAAAAGCATTTAGTTTTTGACATAAACTCAAGCTTGTGATATTCCTTTCTTCTCGAAATCCTTTTATGATCTTGATAAGGCAGTCACTTATTCTGGTGTATTTTTTAAAAAAAAATGGCTTACAAACAAAATGCATTACTTCTGTTTATTGAAGAAGAAATTAAGTAAAATGAAACAAGACAAACATATGATAAGACTTAATTTATAGATTTGACAAAATGCTCAAATGTTAGTTAAGCTTAGATTTACCAGTGCTGAACATTAGTTTGTCATCCATTGTACCTTTTCAGACACACTGATCATTGTTACTGCTGAATCTTGATGCGAAGAAAACAACTTTTTTAACTGTCTATTGTTTTTTTAAGATTACTTAAAACTGAATGATTCCCTCTTCAGTGTGCACACTGTCTAAAAAAACAGGTGAAAAATTTATTCACAAGGCACTTTCAACGTATTCGGGCCACTGATAGAAATAAGTCTGTTGTGTTAGTTTGCTGCATTGCCTAATCACACTATTACTCGTCAAATTTGTCATGATGTTCTGGGAACAGCTTTGATGGATGTGGGCGATGGTATTTGATATGCTTGAATGCTATTACGAGTTCACTTTACTCGGTAACCGGAACGAAGATCAAGGATACCCTATTATAATTCAGTCGTCCCCGGCCCTGCTGACTAGAGGAAGAATTCTTGATAAGGAGTAGAGAATGTATTTCAAATAAATACATCATTAAGAACCATTGAAAAACATTACTTGAATGTTGAAAAATTCACACGGATATATGACAGAATGCATAAACAACACAACGAATAAATTCTCTTATTCATTTTATTTGGCATAAGCTAGTTTCATTTTTTTAAATATATACATATATACAACCAAATTAAATTTTCTATAACTCCTTTATAACCATAATTATTTAGTTATGGGTTGGAATGCCAGCATGGTATGTTGCAGCATGTGAAGCAAATATTAAATCTGGTGCAATGCTTGCTTCATTATCGGAACAAGATATTCAACGTGAATTAGGCATACGAAATCCATTGCATCGTTTAAAACTTCGTTTAGCAGTTAATGAAATGCTTGCGTTCACTGCATCACTGACAAATACAACAACACAAAATCTCATTAAAAAAACCACTGAATCATCATCAACATCTTTTTCGAAACAGTTACACTTGGCTTCTCCATTGATCAAGGTAAACTGATTGAAATCGTTTGTTTTTTTTCATTTGACTATTATTTATTTCTTTGAATGTATTATACAATGATATATTGAAATATTTCAGATTGGCATTAAAATCTTACGTAATTTCAAATGAGGTTATATAATTAACGACAATTGTTTTTCGTCATATTTTTGTGTTTTATGGCGAAAAAAATAACATATGCACCTAGATATATTAAGCGGTTGTTTCGATGAGACTTTTATCAGTTACTATTTCTAAATATTTGTTTTCACACATTTAAGATATATTGTTAGGGATAAAGAAAGGGTAACTGCAACCGTTTTTATACATTAAAATCACCAATCAATTATTGTTAGACAACTATTAGAAACTTGGAAGCACTGGACGGCCGCTTCATTATGGTATGGAACTCAGCAGCAGTGCTCATCCACGACTCCTCTACCTTGCAGGATTCGGAAACAGGACCTTTAGTATTGTGCTTAAAAGCCTAACCTCTGGACCACTGGGCCAGCATCCAATATTGTGAATATCTAATTCTGATTGATCTAAACACTGCGTGACCTCACCCATTTCTTTTTGGTACTTACTTCATACACCCGACAGGGTGGTCTAACAATGATTGATTGAAAAGTCGTTTATATGTCATCCGATTGGACAGATCCAGAATTATTTCAGCTTATGACTTACATCTACTACTCCATATTACATCAGTTCTTATATCAATCAATAGCAACGTAAAACTTCATACGCACATACATCAGTTCATGTTGCCATACCACGTTAGCACAGAGATGTAATCGTCAGTTCAAATCCAATAGTAGTAGAGGTAGTAAATGTATTAGAAGTAATCGGAGAGGTTAGGATTAGAAGGTATTATTCAAGAAGTAGAATCTTATGAAAAAGACTTTAAAAAGACAAAAATAAAGTGATGAAGAATTAAAAAGTTTAGGTTTTGAGAGAACACCAAGAATGGATGCACCTGCGCCATTGCAAACTATTTTGAACCATGTCATTCAGGGTCTCTAAGCATCAATTACTATCATCTCGCGGATCCCAACCAGGTAGCCGACACCTACCAACACGACTTAGTTCACTTGTCAGTCACTTCATGGATTTGTGCCATGTTTTGGTCTGGCCGCCCCGAACTTTGCTCCAACCTATTCCTACACCGCAAAATATAGCTCGATTAAGCAGTCAGTGGTTAGGCATAAGCAGCACATGTCCAAACCACCTCAAATGATGAAGTCTCAATATTTCATCTATTGATCCGCGGTCCCTACCTAGTACTCGTTTCCTAACAGGAGCATTGCTCACTCGGTTGTCCCACAAGTTCTTACATCAGAAATCACTTTATCGTTATAATTTAGAATATATGATATGCTCGCCAATTGATATGCTTGAATGCTATTACGTGTTCACCTTACTCGGTTAACGGAACCAAGGCAATGATGCAGTGACACGTTAGGCTATTTTTACCTGTTTGTCCCCAGCCCTGTTAACTAGAGCAAGAAGTCTTGGTAAGGCGTAAAAAGTGTACACAAATCGTGCTTATTGTAATACATGATAGAAACGCCCTTGGGGGAGCCACAAAATAGCGAACTAAAATAATCCATTAACCAATGACACTCAAGGATTTTCCGAGTGGGAAATGTGAGCTGAAGGTCAACTGGAGCGAAAACATGGAAATTCAAAATTTCAAAATAAAATTACAAAATTAGGACCTCTCCAAGTGAGTTTTGGGAATCTAACGCCTCCAACAATACGTAATTGACTCTGAACACTCTGATCATTTTGTACATCTTTCAAGTTAAAATGGCCTAATACATTTAAACAATAGTTATTGAATGTGATTTTTATCTTCACTCGCCAGTAGTAATTTTAAGTGACATTATATAATAAATTCCTAATCTGACTGACAATTTTCGTCTTGTAATAATCATTTGCTCATTTACTGTTTATTCTACATCAATAATTGATATTCGAATGCTGACTTCAATAAAAACCCCGTAGAGTTTGACCTTGATAAAACTGATCAGGCTTGTTTCCTACATCACCTGTATAATCGATCAATATTTGAAAAATAATTTTGTAAAAATGGTTTATTTTATTTTAGTTTATTCATTATACTCTAGGTGGGGATGGTTTACTCTACCAGTATTAAGTACTTTTGTTTAAATTGTGTCAGATTTTACAGTATAATGATCGCATTAAACAAAAGTTAATAAGTTAAGAGATTTTAGTCTTGCCGTGAAGTTCTTATTCATGTGACAAAAAAATCATCTTAAATATTAAAAATTGTCTATATTTGTCTATTTTGTAGTAATTACTATAATATTTATTGATAAATAGTCAAAAATGATACTTTATTTTTTTTTAACTCTAAGAAAATTCCTTTTTCTCTTTTGTTAAGTTATCATTTTATCAAAGAGATAAGTAATTTCAACTATTCCTAAAAAAAAATAAGAGTTCCAACAAAACGTCTACATAAGTATCGGCTCAACAATAGCAATATTATCAAGATAGATTTATGAAACTTCTCTCAACCCTAACCCTGCCTATCTCGAATAAATAGTTAACCGTTTTTTAACTATGAAATAAAATAAAAATCACGTTGCTTTAAATTTCATTGGTTAATTTATTATAACTAATCAAAATTAGATGGGAAATTACATAAATAAGAAAAGAAAAGTAGGTGGTTGAATAATATTTATTATTTGCCATTCAACCATACATAGTATACTTTGAATGAGTTTCTGACTTGTGTGGCTAGGTATTGTTAATATCTGTTTAGTTCTCGGTTTCTTCAAATTTTAATGGGGACACCGTTGTCTCAAAACTAGATACTTATGCATGCTTCTTTTATTCCTGCAATCAAAAATGCACCGTATAATTTCTTAACTACTTGAAAAAACCATTACTATGCATCCTTTATCTTTGTTAGTTCAGAAATTCTTCTTCACTCATTTAATTCTTTGATAAATTAGAACGTAAACATTTTGCCGATTGAGTAATACAACTTGTCTTCTCAGAGGTAACGTTTAAGTTTTCACCCCTTTTCATATTTCTTTTTCACGTTTTAGATAAGTTTGCATATTTAGCATCGACTAGATTTGATATGCGATGAATGACAATAATTATTATGTACTGTGATTCTAAATAGTTTATCTTCAATCTATCAGTATTTCATGATATTTTTGGTACAATTTACTTCAGAAAAGAAATACTCAATGTAGCAATTAGTCAGTATTGAAAAAACAGGCTTCAAATGGAATAAATGGATATTGAGTCAGGGTAACTAATGTTTAGTTTTTATACAAAACTATGATAATGACACTGATAAGTTGTCAGTTTGACTCTTGCGAAAGAAGGTGTATTCAACCAATTTGGAAAAATCAACTGTCATGAAAATAGTTTAACTTGATAATGAACAACTCATTCTGTTTTCAATCTCAATCTGTTTTCTCATATATATATCACTAAATAAAATAATTAATTAATTCTCAACACGTTGTATCACTGAAAATTAATAACGTTTGAATATTATTGCTACTAAATAAATAGATTTCAATCAACTTTTTATCAATCAGAATTCCTCAGCATACACCTGTAAGATGTCGGATTCAGTTTAGTGATTGAGTAATCGATATTTTTTGAACCCACAAATATTTTACACACAACACTAGCTAAAACATAGTCCATACTGAGTGATTAGGTCTCCTGGATCAATTGAATTGCCAGGATACATAATTTCGACAAAATGTGTTCTTAACAGCTTGCTTGGCGGCTATCTTCTACGGCTCAAATATGATTATCACATTCATTTCAATAAACATTCAATGTCTGTGTCACATAACCAATTTCATTTTCTACTTTATATCAGTAAATAAGCTCGGATTTCATAATTTATTCTGTCTGTTTTTAATAGGAAAAAAAAGACTATGAATTTATTAACTATTTCTAGTAAACAAACTGTTCAAATAAATTGTCTGAAAAGTAATTTCCTTCTATCGAATTATGCAAATTGGGAATTAAAATATTTAATTTCGCTTAAATAAATAGTGCAAAGAAATATGCGCCATTTAACCCGAAACGTTTTTAAAACCACTATAACTCATTAAATTATAAAAAATTTCACATTCAGTAAACATTTTGAAAAAAATTCTAAATCCTTAAATAACAACTAAGTAATAAATACATAAACTGAAATCATAATTTATTATGTATTTGAAAGATTTAATTAGTGAAGTTCATGTGTTTGAAACAATTGTGAAATCGGAAGAATCATTGTTAGACCACCATCAGAAACCTGGAAGTACTGGACGGCCGTTTCGTCCTGGTATGGAACTCATCAGCAGTGAGCATCCACGACTCCTTCATCTCGCAGGATTCGAACCTAGGACTATACGTCTGGCTCGTGAACGCCTAACCATCGGACCACTGTGCCGGCATCCAACGGTGTTAATGGTCCGATGGTCAGACGTCCGCGCACAATACCAAAGGTCCCAGGTTCGAATCCTGCGAGGTGCAGGAGATGTGGATGCGCACTGCTTCCGAGTCCCATACCAGGACGAAACGGCCGTCCAGTGCCTCCAGGTTACTAATGGTGGTCTAACAATGATTGATTGATAATTTCAAATGTGTAAAAACACAAACCTCCAAAACTCTGCCTGAAAATAGGAAGAAATTAGATTACAAAATAAATGCTTTTTTTTCTGAATTATTACTATTGTAATTTGTTCATGCAATCGAATGTAATCATTGAACACATAATGTTGACTTCACAATTCAACTAGATTGTTTTGCAAGAAACATTTTCCGATGTGACCATTTTTTCAGAAATAGTTTACTTTTCAATCAATTTTGCAGTCCAATTCAAATACATTTATGGCGTATAATTTTGAAATGTACACCTTATATTATTATCATTATTATTATTATTATTAGAAAAGCTGGTAGAAAATTAACCGATTATTAGTTGACTATGAATTGTACAAATTTATGTATGACAAAAATAATATTTGTCATAAGTTAAACAAAACTATAACTTATATATTTGTGGAAAACATGATTTTTTTTCTTAAAAAAATACCCCAATGTATCTAGTTGACGTAAATTATTTTGACACAAATATTAAGAATTTAAAGTAAGTTACACAGTGATCTGAAAATATCGAGAAAGCAAATCAGTTTAAATTTTTATAAAGACAGACATTACTACTTAAGTGTTTCAAGGAAGTTTTTTTTTGTTGGTTGAAATGACATTTTAAGCTGTAATGATTAATGTCTATAACACTATTTCAATATAAGTCATCATATTTGTATACAGAATTTCATTTTACGCCAACTAATAAGTGAAGTCATTCTAATAGGAACAGTCATTATTGATATGGTTTCAATGAAAGTTAGTGAATATTATTTTGAATTATATGATGGGTATACATCTGATTGGGTTTGATAATAATTAAATTTAAAGTTACCTGCCAAAAGTTCTGAATCACCTTGCATTCAATATTTCATTTGTAAATAGTACAAGTTAGTAAATGACTCTTTTCTGTTTTTGTTAAGATAAGCTTAGTTTTTTTTTCTTTTGTTTCTGGAAATTTCCTTTTGACTAAATAGGGTGAATTAAATCATGAATGGATTGGTAATGTTTGGTTGCCCAGTCTTGGATTAATTCGATACAGATCAGCATTTATGGAATGTCTTGTCGATGCACGTATGTTAAGTCATTTAACTAAACGTGATTTGAGGATACATTTAAAAATGGTTGATCAATTTCATCGATTAAGTTTATACTATGGAATTATGTGTCTTAAACGCTTGGATTATGATCGTTCTGAGATTGAACGTCGACGTGATGCATGTCAAAATAGTTTAGATGGTAAGTCATACAAGTAGATAAATTTAAAACTGTTAAATTTTTATGATTTCAGAAATGTTTACATACAGTATACCTAATCAATAGTAAGTAAGTAAGCTATATTACGTAACTGCTTACAAGGAAAATTATGCATTAAATTGTTGTTATCATCCACTGAGTTGTTAAGAGTGCATGATGACTTAAGATTATGTCCTCTCTCGCCTTCTCCAACTGCTACTGTAAATCTCAACTTTAATTCCCTTAAGTGTGTAAATCGTAGAATTCCAAAGCATTCCATCACAGGTGATGTCATTTAGTGATGAAAACACTTGGGATGGCTTCGAGAAGCACTGATCGACCGTTTCATCTCATTATGGGACTCATCAGCCTTGTGCACCCAGAGAAGCCAGCACGAATGAAATTATTCTGTGACTCTCGGTCTCATGCTTGAACGCATTGATCGATTCATGATTTTAATTAACTCTAAATATCTTCACAACACTATAATGACAATTATTATATGCCCACTAGTGACTAGCTTCGAGAGAAAATTCTCTGAATTCTAGTGTGAAGCCTTGACCATTCGAGTTCAACCATGTCGAGTATGAGGCAGTTACTTATTGAAGACAGTGTATAGGGACACGCTATATCGCGGATTCATTGAATTCAAACATATATACTGTTGGATGCCAGCTAAGTGGTCTCAAGGTTAAGCGTTCGCGCGCCAGACCGAAGGTCCTGCGTGCAGATGTTGCCGAAGCTCAATGCTGATAAGTCCCATACTATGAAGAAACGGCCGTCCCGTGCTTCTGTGTTGTTAATAGCAGTCTAAAATTCATCGATTCATGATTTCACGGAGACTCTCAAATTTATCTAACAGGTTTACGGATTAAAATTCAAGCCTGTCTGAACTTAAATTGTCTTAATAACACATTAAGTATCTTCGACCGAACGAACAACGCTTTGTTGCCTAAATACCTTTTATCTTGCTGACATTTAATACTACTGCTTTTCAAATATTCGTCTCAAAGAAAATATTCACTTTAATTTCAGATTTACTTGTATGGAGTAATGAACAAGTTATTGCATGGCTTAAAAGTATAGGTTTGAATGAATATGCCAAAAATTTGATTGATTCCGGTGTACATGGAGCTTTAATGGTGTTAGATCCAGATTTTGATGCGAATTCATTTGCTCTTATCCTTCAAATACCAAAGTCAGATGTACAAACGAGGTTGGTGATGATGTTTTTTTTTGTCTGAGTGAATAAAGTTTATCTCAGTGAAAACAACATTGACTGTTTGTGTTCAGCCCCACGCACTAACTCGAAGGAGTCAATGGACGATTAAACCAAATTAGTTATTTATATTCGAATGTTTTCAAACCAATCAGTTTTGTAACCTTAAACTGCGTAGGACATAATACAGAAGCACAGCCGGTCTAGGTCGTTATCTCTCATATCGTTCCAATTATGAGGGAAATGAAGAATACTTGCAACTAAGCAGTCAAGATACTGGATTGATTGATTGATGTTTTAAAAAAGGTAGATCGTGTTTTTAAACATCAAAAAAGCAAATATTTTTACACAACGAATTGATGTGAGTTCAATAATCATTGAAAAACGAAAAAAATTCGAACGAAATCTTATCCTAGTAAAGTAATCATTCTGAAATGGAACACAGAATCTATAGGCCTTCATAAATTCCTTAAACATTAGGATCACTGACTGTTAGATATATTTCTGATTTCAATCAACTCACAATAATAATAGAAAATCCATCCGTCGTTATCGATAATATTCACCTCAGTCTCCATGTGATTGTAACTTTAAAGAGACTCAGCATATTTTACAAACTTTTTTTTTACCGAAAACTCATCCTGTCCTGACTAATTTTGGTAAATAATTTCGAAGTTTTGGTAAGAAGCTGGAGTATAAACATGTCAGGCAACAGACAGAAAGCAAGTTCCACAACCAATCAAACTAAACTCGAGTTATAAATCGAAAATAAAATGGCAAATGTACAAATAATTGTAAAAAGATATGATAACATGAACAAAATCACTGTTGAAAAAGTAAGAAATATTACGTAAATGAACAGCTTAAATATACAAAGATCCAAGAAGACATAATAACTGAACAAAAAAAAATTCCAATCAAATGTAGAAGGAATTAGCAAGATCGTCTACTCCATTTTTTGTCTCTTCCATCAGAAAGAGTTCACTTGCTTGAAAACACTTTTAATCAGTCGAGATATATCAACAATAAACAACTGATATGAAATGTATGTGGAAAACTAAACCAGTCTAAACTTCATAATTTAGTTATGAAGCCTTCATTGCCCTTTCTAGACAATATCAAAAAATCTCTTTAAGAATAACTATTCTGTCAACAACAAATTCAATAGACTGCTGTTTATAATTATCATGTTTTCCTTGTGTTGTTGACATATTTGTTTTTTAGTGCTCTTAGATTATTTAACGTAATCTATGGTTTGATACTTTTATTTATAAAAGAATTTTCATTTCTAATACATATAATGTGAAAAGAATAGTTAAAATCAAAGATCATGTATAAAGCTGAACTGACTATAACATAATTTTGAATTACAGCCAACTTATTTCATTTGAAATGAAGTATTATTATGCTTCATTCAATGCTCCAATTAACTAAACATTAATTGAATATTTGGTTTGTTTTTTTAAAGTATATCAACTACAGTTGCATGAAGAGAATTCTTAAAAAAAAGAAATCTTATAAGCTGTTCACTTGTTTTCTCAGATAACTTCACTTTCATAGAATTTATACTTGATTCACAAAAGCATTGAAAATAATAAGGAATTTAGATACCAGAGTGGATAGTACATCAATTCAACTAGCCAGCTACTATTAAACATTTCTTGATTTCAATCACTTTAACTTTTCTATTGAAGCTAATAAGTTCAATGATTATTATTTTATAGTTAAGCCAGTCCATTTGCTGAAAAGTATGAATCATTTCATGTATGATGCATTAAGAATGAGTAAACTATTTACTCACGTCTATTTTTAATAATAGAACGTCGGTCCTTGGATCTTATTATTGTCAAGTGATATTCATTTTTTGCTGTGACTGCCTCTAACTCATAGCACAGTGTGTTCTTTGGTTCTCTTGTTTTTCCTTTGCCTTGCCAATTTGGTTAAGTCCTTAATAATAATTGAATGAATAGCTTACTCATACTTATATAAAACAAAAGAACCAGGAAATCAATTAACCGTTTTTTTTACAATTTCATATTTTATAGACATAAACTTGAACGTGAACTCAACAGACTTCTACATTCTTATCGACCAGTTAATCAGAACACTTCAATTAAATCTACCAATTCAATTATGAATTATGATACAGCAGCAAGTTGGATTGCTTCTGTGGAACGTCCAGAACCAGCATATTATGAAAACCAATTCGATGTAGAGGATGCATCAGGCGGTGAATCATTTTACAGACCAAGTAACCAACAACCACAACGACTTGCAGTTAGTAGAAATGTTGTACCTATTTCTGAAAGCTTAAATGGAGCACCACCAATTCCTACACGAACGCAAAGAAATACGGATAAGAGATATGCCATGTCACCTTCTCACATGACTGTTAATTCTCAAAACCAACCTTCCTTAAATACCGAACTCAACCGTAATGTTTCATATCGAAGTGCAGCTGTGTGTGATGATAACTATTCCTATCTGCACACTGAACCATCACACCTAGAAAGAAGACTGAAAAAACATTAATAAATGTAAGTTTTTCAATGAAATGATTTACTTCAGATTTTTGTCCTTTCTGTTCATCCCATTAAATACGTTGTCACTTACATTAAATTTAAAATGACTAAGATTTACAATCAAACAATGAGATTATGGTGAAAATTGCTGGATACAAATATCGTAACTTGACAAAGTTCAGTCAACTGATGAAGATTTAAAACTAATGAACGTCAACAGTTGTAAAACGTAATTTTAATTATAAACAGAATACTACTTTTAGTATAATTGGTTAATATTGACGATATCAAATTTCTAGTTATAGTATTTAAGGCCCACAATTAGTGAATACTTCCAAATTGTTAACACGAAATGAGATAAAATCACTAATTTAAAGTAACTAAAACCCAATCTTTATCAAAAACATACTTCCTTCAAACCTATATCATATCTTCCCTATTTAAATGATAACTTAAGAACAATCACCCGAAAAATATCTGAGCATTGTGGTTAGTTACAATAGTTTCTGGTCAGTAATCAGTTTGTGTGTTATATAGGCATGAAATTCTGTAACTCGACCTATACTCCATTGTTGATTACATTAATCAAACCGTATACTTATATTCTGTAAGTTCGCAACTCAGAAAGTTAAACTTCATTAATATTTCTAGGCAACAATGCAGTAGTTATATATTATATATACTACGAAAACCAACTGGTCGTCATCGCCAGATTTTATATCTAGTAATATGCATATTCTATCTAAACATTAGTTTTGATGTTCAATTTCAACTACTCATATATTTTAAAGTAGTGTGATTATAGTTTAATGTTTAAACAGTAAGTAACCATACTTTCAAGGTTTTTTCACCTAGTAAACTGCTAATCGTTTTGTGGTAGACAATCTACATACAATTACATCTGATCAATATATGTACATCGTATTAGACAAATTTATTTTCATAGTGAAATGATAAGTCTAACAGCTTTTAATATTTACCAGTCAGTCGCTACACACGGTATAATAATAATTATTACTATACAGTTGGAGAAATTTACTCTAATATACGTGAATATTTCTATGAAAATGTTAAACCAATCAAGGCAGTTTGAGTCAATAATCTCAATGAATGAAATGAAATAGATTACGTCATTACACATAATAGGCTAAAGTACAAGTTGATAGTAGTAAGAAAAATAAAATGCGATAACTAAAGTTTTATCAATAGTAGGTCGAATGTGGATAAATAGACTTAAAATAATCATTACAAAATATTAAAACCGTTACGTAATAGGAAGTGTGTACATAATTAGGTAGTGAAGAATATAAACGGGAAGCGGCGGGGAATTACCAACAAATACAGGATGTGAAAATAATGCTAATAATAACAAAATTGAAACTAAAAAATATTTTAATTCCTAAATCGCTAGTTACGCCATAGCCGGTCACGGAAGAGATAGAGGTGTCACGAATTTCTTCTGATCACATAAATTGGGGTTGAATGTACGAATTCCTATGGGTTCTGCTATGTGTAAGAGACGGGATCCAACTCCGTTGGGAAATGATGAAGGTATACGATAGATCATCCGAAAAGATCTAGACTTATCTACAATATGACCACTACCAACCAGGTGTGCTAAGATAGAACTGCGTATTATTTTTGACTGACATTTCGTAACCCATGCTGGAAGATGTTCACCGATTCGTTGGTTAAGTTGCCTGGTAGTATGCCCGATATAGTATCTCCTAAATATGTAAATGCACATAGTGGGGGTCAACTCAGATAAGTTATCCCTCGTTTGGGTGGACATCGCTGGTCGACTTGAGAAGATCAACGTAATATTGTGTAATGATTATTTTAAGTCTATTTATCCACGTTTGAGCTACTACTGATAAAACTTTTGTTATCGTATTTTATTTTCCTTACTACTATCAGTACACCTGTCTTCTTACTATCAACTTATACTTTTGCCTATTATGTGTAGTGACGTAATTAAAGAAATGCATTACACCGGTAAGCCTCAGTGATATTTACAAATATAGCTCTCCTCCTTTATGTCTTATATATTAAGTCGATAATCAACTATTGTAAAATAATTCGTTGAAATTTAAAAGAACTTTTTTATTATTCAATAAAGTATGTTTTGATTTGATTTGATCTCTTATTAGATATGAAGTTCAAATGATCAAAATATTTTTTGGCAACTGTGATTTAGATAAAATTATCATAAACTGTATTTTTAAATTCAATGAAAATTTATGCAACAATTGAACATTTATTTATGTTTCATCATTACACTTATTATTATTTGTCCCACATAAAAAAAATTAACAACAATCATAAACTATAATCATTCCTAATATCATGAAAATACTCTTCTATCTATGAGATGACATTCACAATGTAATCATGATTGTAATCTATCATTTGCTTTTTTTGTAATGATGTAAAACCATTGAACATTGAACGAATATTTGACTGTACAGAATATTAATTATCATGACAAATACTTATTTATCCGTCGAATACTTATGAATTAATTATGAAGCAACAAATTCAGTGCCCGTATGATGACACATATTTAAAACAACAACTTTCATAGAGTTTGACATACATTCTACTTTTAAATGTATGTTTTTAAACAAAATAACCTATGCATTATGATCATGTAAAATAATTCAGAATGATAAACACTTCTATAGCTGATAATTTTATTTTATTTTATTTTGCATTTTGAAAACTTCTGATTATCATGATGTAAAAAATTCAACAGACAACCATGTACTTTGATTATTCTAGTCGGAATTATCTCTGTTTGTTTTGTCTTTTATCAAAACCAGACTCGTTTATTGTCGACTGACCTTGTATTATTATTATTATTATTATTATTGTTATTATTATTGATCTAGTGAGGATACGATATTTGATGCAATGAAAATACTCTTTTTTTTTCTTAATTCTTCAAAAGTAACTTATTGTTCACGTGATTGATGACAATCTTTAATTGATGCTTTAACATGACAATTTTTTTTTCTTGCTTATTATTTGTTTATGTTTTGATATCAACAGAAAGGAGGAGGCATTTACAAATATTCAATTATAAGATTAAGATTCATACAGATCATTCCTATTGGCTTTAAATTTTTTTTTTTATAAATAACAATCATAAAAATGTATTCAAGAATGAAATGCATTTCAAGATATACATATTTGTTATTCTTTTTGATGAAATCAACATTTCAATGAACTAGTTTTTTGTATTCTTATCATAAATATAGTGAAAATATTTGCATTAATCTAGTCATTCATTAAATATAGTCGATATTTGTTTTTCAAAAAAAGATGATAATAAATAATACAAGAGAGAATATATATATATATTTATATATTATTCATTGTTTTAATGCATTGTATACAAACTGCTGGGTGATAATGATTTTGATATTATTGAAACTATGAAATAAACAATATATTAAATATAAATATATAAGTAGTAAATTTGTCGAATCTTAACTGAAGTTTGGACTGGGGAATAACTGTCTAGGTAGTTTAGATACGCGCGTTGCCCAGTTTTTTTATGTTTTGTACTTGATGTAACGCCAAACCACTGTACTAATGACACCCGAACGTTAGACCCCTCCGTTCAAAAATAAGAAGACGGAAGACGTTGGAGAACGCTTATTGTCAGAATCAAAAATATACAATCAAACATACGTATTTATACAATTATATAAATGTCGTTAAATATTTTGAACATGAATCAAATAGTTCATCATGAACATTAATCATATAGTTCATCATTAATGAAATAGTTTATCATGAACATTAATTAAATAGTTCATCAATCCACAATGTGCGTGGCTTTCTTCTCGATTGGCTATCCCAACAAGTTTAAAAACTAAAACAAGTGATTTTAGTAAATGACTGTTCTAATATTCATCATAAATATAAATATACATCATTACCTAAACATTATTACCAAATCTATTCCACTAATAACTGTTCAATTATTCAAATAAATGATATTTTATCCCCCTTGGATAGATTAGATTCGTCCGACAGATAATATTTGGTTGCTTTATAACACAGAGTGTTTCCTATTCTCGAAGAGTGTTTCAATTCACAATCAAAATGCACACTTCCAGTCAAAGCAAGCAACTCAATCAAAGTAGGAACAAATCAGTATGGCTGTCGCCATCACTAAGTATCAGCTTAAACATTATAAATGCAGTTCAAAAAGAAACACGGAAACTCAGTGAAGGCAAAAGAAATAGAAACTATGTTAAAATACAAATATTATCATCTCAGAATGAAATCGAACAGACTAAGAAAAATATACAACTGAAGGAATCAGTAAGAACAAATTACAAATGTATACATGGAGGGATTTTAGCAAACAATGCCTCCATAAAAATGGATCTTACAAATTTCAAGTTGTTGATGCTGATCAGCATTAGCACTATGAATTGAGAACAAACAAACAATATTTTAAGTTTCTATTCTTATATTTGGGTTACAAAAAAGCAAATATTTCACAGTATTTCAGTCAGCGTATTTGAATGTGAAAAGCAAACTTCGTATAAGTAGAAAAACAAACAACAAGCTTTTGGGCAACAATTTTGCTCATCAAAATGAAAATTAACTAACCGATATATATATATATATATATATATATATAAATCACATTGCATCATCTGAGTACTGATGAATAAGATAACTTTTATTGTTTTTCAATTTTAAAACTTTCATGCATCTTACTAGAATAGCTGGAGAAGAAAATTGATTTCTGAGATTTGCTATCAAATTTCTCAAAAAGTCAGATTTTTTTTGTTTGACAATAATATAACTCCACTACCTCGGCATCGCGTGTGAAACTTTTAGATCAATGAGAAACTTGATAGGTATGGTAAATGTAAGACATTTTCATCGTAGCAGTGAAAAAAAACACCACCAACAAACGTACTTTTAGAATGAAATTACTTCATTCTACTTCATGGTTCAATATCACCTGTAATCTGACTGCAGCTACAAAAGGTAAATGGATTTTTTTTTCAAAAAAGGTCCGGAAATTTTACATGCCTCATGTAATAAAGTTTAAATAGATGTTCAATGCATAACAGAAATAGCTTAATAACTTAACAATCTTCACAACTACGTAATGCAAATTACCTGTGCTCACTAGTGACTAGCTTTGTGAGGGATCTCCAAGTTCTAGTGGGAAGATATGATCAGTGGAGTTCAGCCTGTTCGGGTGTAGACAATAACTACCGAAGACTGTGTATGAGGTTGCGCAACTCCGTGAATTGATCAAGTTAGACATTAACATCGCTAGATACCGGCTCAATGGTCCGATGGTTAGGCGTTTGCCTACAATACCGAAGGTCCAGGGTTCCAATCCTGCGAGGTGCAGGAGTCGTGGATGCGCACTGCTGAGGAGTCCCATACCAAGACGAAACGGCCGTCCAGTGCTTCCAGGTTTCTATTGGTGCTCTAACATTGATCGATTCATGGTTTCGAAAATAAAAACTTGACAATCTTCACAACCCCGTAATGTTAATAACAACAGAAAGACACAAATACATACATTGAATATAAGAGTTAATATATTTATGAACATATAATTGTTGAAAATCAAATAATACACTGTATCACTTCGTATTCATGAAAAGACGGCTAACCATTTGTTTAGCTTAGTTCTAGTTATGTTCAATGATCTTTAATACAAACACTTGTATAGAGGACTTTCGTATCTTAGTTTTGTAAGTAAACCTCAATTTCAACTGCTATTCTGAAAATAAAATCTACTTAGTGTCTTCTTCCAGTTATAATTCTTTACTTCATTTCAAATATCCATTTTATTTAAAGCATGTCAAACTTTGATTGCTATTCGTATTATGCTCTGTAATTTTGAACCATCTGCTGAAGATCAGGAATTTCAGAATAAGAATATTTATATGTATTTGATAACTTTGCTGCCTAATATATATGCTTACAGCTAACTTTTTACCGTTTAGTGAAATAACCGTGTTGTTCATTTGTACAAATTTCGACTGAACAAATGGTCAATGCATTAAATGTAGCCACCAGGAAAGTATACATTTTTAGCTTTACAAATTACGAACTGTAGTGATTTATATCATTATGAAGAATAATGAACCTTTTTTACCATCGAACTCACACGTCAGTGAAGAGCTGTGATCTGAATCGTCCACAGCGTAGTTGACTTGTTAAATACGGAAAAGAGAAAATACCAGTTTCCATGACAATCAGTTGACTTTGGTCGAATTATTCAATCCCTGTACAGTTTTTTTTTAATAAATCACTTCATCTTTTTTATGACGTACAAATATATGTGTTGCATAAACTACAGAGATGATTTAGATTTATAGATGCGGTTGTTAGTAAGATAAATAAAACATCGACTTATAACTGTTACGCTCGTCACTAGGTACGCTTGAAGCTATATATATATATATTGAGAATTAATAAATTAGCCCAATGAACATGTGTTTACAATTTTACTAGTTCTCTGATTTGATTTGTATAAAATTCATTGATTTCTGAAATGTTCATGGATTTTTTTATGCTGATAAGTATGAATTTGAAAAAATTAACACCATGTGACTTGAAGATGTTTACAATAATTTCTTTATGACGCTTAAATAAAAAAGATATGTCAAGTTGACAAGTTAAAAATCGATGTAGTTTTTTTCTCATCTGTTGCATAATATATTGTTCAATTTGACAACATACAAAGTAATCAACATTTCCTTTAGAATGTTTTAGTTGGGGACGTTAGATCCCCAGAACTCGCTGGATAAAAGCCTTAAATTTGGATTTTATTCATGGGCTGATCAGCTAACCTTGAGACCACATTTCCCACCACGAAAATCCTTGGCTGTGATTGGTTGATGTGTTATTTTAGTAGGCCATTTTTGTGACTCTCCCAAGGAGGTTTCTATGATGTATCAATAAACGAGATTTGTGTGCTTGAGATCACAGAGTTTTCTGTGTGTTTGTAGAATACACTTTCTACACCATATCAAGACTTTTTCTTTAGTTAGTTGCGGTAACTGATCAGAGTAGCCTATCGTGTCAGTAGGTCATGGTCTCGTTTTCGTTTATCGACTAAAGTGAACTAGTAATAGTTCAAGGTTATCAAGTTACAAGCATATCAGTTTTAATGAGTCCCAAATAGATATCCAATTAAATGAACCATTATCAATCTGGTTTCATTTCAACCAAAAAATGACATTGTTTGTTGAATTTTCACTATTATCACATAGAATGAACTAAATATTCCCTTATTAGGTTATTATGAGTACAAAAATTTTTACGAATATATATTTCATTACACAATTATTAGATTTATTTTTAGTATTAATTTATTTAACAGTCGTCATGTGTAAAAGACACAATTTAGCAACATAGAGCAGCAGATCCAATGAAATTGTGTGGATAACTCTTTACCAATTCACTGACCAATATTCACTAGATATACCAGAATGCAGTCTTTTATTAAGTTTTTTCGATCTTTGGCGAACCATGGACAGTATCAATCAAAACTGAGATAATAATCATGTTTATGACAAAGTGTACATTATGAATACTGTTAAAAGTTTAATTTCATCATCATAATACTGATCAATTGAAAGAATGCAATTTTTTCCTGAAATCGGTTACTGAACAACATTGTACATTGTAGACCATACCAATCGAAAGTATTCTCTTAACTAATCCATCTGTACAACAATTATAAAAGCGAAAATACCTATATGATCAAATGTTCTGAACTAACTTTGAAACCTTCCTTTGAATAAATTAGTTAAGTTTGTCTGTAATAATCGTCCTAGTAATTTTTTCTCTGTCCTGGTTCCGCCGTTTTTACAAACCTTTTCATATCTGGTGGATTAATTTTTTTAACTACTCAGTTATCTATTTAAAGTGTTTCTACAATAAAACACTCTCTAAACAAATTCTTGTTATATACAACAGTTAAATTTAATTTGTAAATCCTATAGAAATTATTTTCAATTACGTGACAAAACTCACATCTTATCCAAAGTCTCAAAATGTATCTTATTAAAAATTTTGTTTCCCTTACAACTTATTTGTATTCTCCCAAAAACTTAGCTTCCTCTTTTCTTAAATATTAAATCCTTTTTTTGTTCCGCAATGATTTCATGTAAATCAGTTTTATTCTGAGTTGAAATTATTTACAGCTAAAAAAAAGAATCCAACTTCCAGTTTACATATTTTCTTTGAAAACTTACATTTTTAAGTACGAAATATTTTTATTATCACTGATTAAAGAACTAATAAATGTTTGAACAGAGCATATTTCCCATCCCTAGGTATAGCCTATTTGTTGACATACTTATCACAAATCAGTATTATTTATTTCGTTTCTCGGTACCATTAGGAGAACATTCATTCATCAAAATTAGTTTTAAGTGGCATAATGAACGGTTGATTTTTATTGGACATTACATTTTATATAAACAGGGATTCAACAGAAACAAACTCATTCCAACTTAACTGGGTTGTTTGCAAACAAGTAATTAATCAATCCATCAACATATTTTTTATCAAAAAAATGAATTTCTGTGAGAACAAATAGGAATTTGGCAAAAGTTTCGTCCCTGGCGGTCAATCATGGTGAAAAATAATATCTCATTCATTTTAGAAGAAATGTATATATCACTAATAACATTACCAAATGACCTGAATTTCTATTTTTATATATAAGATCAGATGTATACAATATGGAAGAGGTTATACCAACTGCTAAATATTAGTACAATATTCAAAATTTACATTTGAAATTCAATTTTCGTTAAACAAATAATGCCTCTTGGTCTCTGAAACAAGCAACAATAACAGTTATGCAAAAGTTAACACCTAGTTAAGCTGAAATTTCTCTATATATGTTTTGTCCGTATACCTTTTATCAGGAAAAGTGTAATGTAATTCTTTCTCCTATCAATCTGTAATTCCTATTCAGTTATAGTTCTCATGAAAAAGATTGAGAAATTCGTCTTGCTAAAGGCAAGTTAATATGGTACAAAACTAGATGTTGCACCATATTATATAAATTAAATTACTGTAAGATAAAAATTCATTGATAGTCTTCAAAAATGACCTCCCGAATCATTATTCGCAATAAATTGACCTTAGGGTGAAAACAGATATACATTCTTTTTCTCACTATGAATATGCGATACATCTAAAATAATCATTTCGATAGTGGATGAAAGAGGGATGCAGGGAGCGAGTTTTAGAGCTTGTCGCCAGAAAATGCATATATACTAGTGTGAAGGTTCATACGAAGAATCTAATCGATGTAGCTATAGGCATCAAAGCCCCCTGTGGTGCGAGCTACTTATAAGTAGTATATGATGTGAGTGTCAACGTAATGTCTGGCAGCAGCAGATGGGGGAAGATCAAGAAAGGAAGAGTTAGAAAACAATGGAATTTGTATCAAACGCATGAATAGTGACAATGGATTGATGTTTTGCAACAGGAACAGTCCAGTTCGATATGATGGACTGATATTTTGCAAATTAACGATATACGATATGGTTTTCCTATTTTACTGAGTAACTCTGTAATTTCGTTGAATACAATTCGGTTGTCCCACCTGTGTTCTCGTTCACTACACCCCTACATTTGACTAAAAAGTTATGATAACTGTTGACTTATTTATTATTTATATTTAGCATCACTCCATTCTCGATACCAGAAAATGTCTTTAACAGAGTGTTGTTAAAGCGAATGAGAGAATCAGTACACTTCCTAGCTCCAGATCAGCAGGCTGGAATCCCTGTCGAGTCTGAGAAAGTAGTTAGGATTGTGCGGAATTCTTATAATGGATTATATTACAAGAAAGCGATTAGGGGACAGCTCACAGACTCACTCCATGTGAAGATCACCACAAAGGAAGGTCGCTTTCTCTGACCCTTTCCCTTTCTCTTGGTGGTCGACAGGAAGTTAGATAGTTCTGCTGCACGAAAAGGAAACTTGGAAAACCAAGAAAGTTATCATTCACATGATACAGGTAATTATTTACAGATGTCTACATAAGATACTGTTGATCCTTCGGCCAGCCACTTCAGAACCACCTACTTTGGGGGAGAATATGGCAGTTTCCAGCTGAGGAAGAAATTAGGAAAAGGTGATAAATATGAGTCGGACACAGATTATCGATATCACTTAACTGGGTCACGATGCAAGCTCTAACTTGAATCCCTCAAGTTCGAATGAAAAGATGTAGACCAAAGAGCAAATTACGATGAGAATTTGAGACAGAGATAAAAAGAAATAATAGCAATCGGTTAGAACTGGAAAGAAAGGAAAGCTCAGGACAGAGTATGCTTAGGAATGCTGGTAGGAAATCTATGCTTTATTAGGAGTAACAGGGTGAGTGAATAAGTAAGTTATTTAATAATGTGTCCACACTATTTTCCTCAATAATCTTCTAGCTCTTAAGCAAGGCTTATGAAGGAAGAACTTGTGAGTACCATTCTGGTTTCAGACTGGGCTGGTAGTATTTAAGTAGACAGTCTGTACAAAGTATATTTACCGACGACTGATACTGCCATAAAACCTGTCTATCGACAAAATGAAACGCTGGCAAATAAACATAACTTTGGTTTACAGTACATACGTAAATATGTCTTGTAACTTGACAGATGACGAACATTTGGTTTGTACTTTTACATTACAGACATCGAAACTTCAAATGATGTTCGTTTGAGTTGTTTGTTTTCAATACATTTATTTAACTGTCATATAAATGCTTTAAGAAACAGAGCGTTTATTTTTAACTTTTGAGAAGTTGATCTCCTATCAAGAGATTCACTTGTTGATCTATATATAATAAGTAGGTGATATAGTTCAGTTTAACCAAGACAATGGCGATACTCATTCTTCTAAGCAACAATGAAATCATGTTTAGGATATGATCCTCTCCTTCCAAATATAAAATGTTAATTCATGATAAGAAGTGAAGTAAGTGAATGCGTCCACCAGTTCATTTATATTGAAGACTTCATCGGTTTTGGTCGGCCATCATGTG